>PVJA010003943.1:33775-60007 GCA_004027025.1 Myocastor coypus | reverse complement strand
TACCTTTCTAGGAATTTATCCATTTTATCTGTGTCTTCAGTTCCAGCGATGTCAGCCCTGGTCAGGAATGTGGGTGAAATCTGAGCTCAGGTTGTTGATGAGTCAGTGAATGGACCAGGGCTGAGTCTGCTGGTTGGTCCAGTCAGGATGGTGGTTGGGTCCAGGCTGGAGTTCATGGGTGATGGTGTGAGTCTGGGAGGTGGGGCTTTGTTTGGGCACTGTGCCACCAGTGGAAATGGCGGGAGGGTCCAGGAGGGTGATGGGGCGAGTCCAGAGGTGAGGCTTGATTTGGGCGCCGAATAACCAGTCGATATGGTCAAGGTGGGGGTGGTGTGACGGGGCCAGAGAATAATTTCTTAAGGCTCCCCCGTATTGTATTGGTCAGTTTTTCTGTAGCCTGGCAAAGTGCCTGTCACCAGTGACTCACAGGAGAGGAGGTTTGAGAGGGTTCATTCTACAATTCTCTGGCTCCAGGACAGAAATATCAAGATGGAAAGGTATGACACAGCAAATGTGCTTAGTTCATGCCTGTTGCAATAGGGGAACAAGGCCAGAGAGGAAGAGGTGAAGGATGACACACAGACACTAAGTCACCTGACCATGTCCACACTGGGAGTGTTCTGATTGACTCATAAGCCAATCCCACTGACAATGAAACCTTACCTGAAGCAGGTATGCATTGATATCTGTTTGCAAAACTGTCTTTACTGGGCAGCTATTAGGAATATTAAGCTATTTCCACTGACTACAGCTTTGTTCAGGGACTTTATTGCATGTCAGTCATTTCTTTATTTGGCCTAAGTATACAAACAAGTATACATTGCATAGTTCTTATTTCTGAAAAGTCATATCTGTATTATTTTTCAAGGCTAGAAAAACAGATTTTTCATCATTATTTCATATAACCAAAAGTATTAAGTCTCCGAGGATATGTTAATCATTCAGAACACTAACTTCTTAGGGCTAGGATAAGTAAGAATTAGTCCTAATTTTCTGTGTTCAAATTAGTGATGTTATGTACTGATCATATTTGTGTGTAAGGAAATGATATTTTGTTTATTTCTTTTGCACATTAAAATTGTATAAAGTTTTGGAAAATTTACCATGATATCTCTGAATCTGAAAGTCTACCCTACACTATATTATTTTATTTTTCTTTATTTGTTTAAATGTTTCCAACACTCAGCTAAAATGTATTCATTATTGCTAAAAACACTGGAAAAGAAAGAACTTCAGTCTTATAGAATTATAATTTTTCTAGTGTAGTACAAATTTAGTTCCAGGCTTATTTAGGCAAGGATCTAATAGCTATATCTTGAATATAGATGACACAAGAAAATCAAGAGTGTTGGTTTCTCTAACAAAGCATTTTCTAAGAGCCAATACTAATTGTTCTCATAATCTAGCATTTTGTTTCATATAACAAACAGAGTAAAGGTCTTTAAAGTTGTTTTGTCATCTAAAATTAATTTGTTAGTAATTCTTTTTATTTTAAAGAGAATAAAAGCAAAATTTCAAAACACTATAAGAGGATTACAATGATTAACATGTTGCATATTCTTTTTTATCTTTAAATTAGTTGCTCAGAGAACAAAATATAGGCATTTAATTGTCTAAACGATATAAACACAAACCTTTCTTTTCAATGAACTGAGGGAGTTTGGTACTAAAACTATCTTAACTTTTCTCCTTGTTCCATCCTAGTTTCTCTTTCCTTTTGAAGAGTTGCTACCCATTTTACAATATATTGTACATTGAAACCGGGTGGGGTGGCTCACACCTGTAATCTTAGTGCTGGGGAGGGTCAGACAGGGGTATTACAAGTCTGAGCTGTATAGTGAGATCCTGTACCAAATAAATAAGTAGATAAAGATTTTTGAAAAAAATAAATGTAATATATTGCACATATTGAATCTTATTTACTCTTTCACTACAGAGACAATGCAATATTTGAACATGTAGGTCTGTTTTTGTTTATTCCACTTAGGAATATGACCTTGATTTGCATCCATTTAGCTAAGAAAGTTTCCAGGTTTTTATCTTCTTTTATGGCTGAGGAGTGTTCAGTTGAATAAAATGACCACACCTTTCTTATCCATTCCTCAGCTGATGAGCATTTTGGTTGTTTCCAAGACTTAGCTATTGTAGACTGTGCTCATGTAAAATGGGTTTACATACATCGCTGTGGAAGATATATTTGCTTAAATGTTTCCAATACTCAGCTAAAATGTATTCATTATTATGAAAAACACTTGAAAAGAAAGAACTTCAGTGCTTATAGAATTAGTTTTTCTAAAGTAAATTAGAAAAAATTTAATTTTCCTGGGAAGATGTCCAGAAGAGGAATATCTGAGTCAAATGAGACTTTCAATCTTCGCTTTTTGAGAAATTTCCACAGTGATTTCCACAGTGGTTGTACTAGTATACATTTCTATGACCAGTGGAGACAGGTTATTTTTCTCTCCAGAATTTGTTTGATTTCTTTCTTTTTTTGTTGTTGTTGTTTGATATCTTGACGATACCCCCCCCCCCCCCCCCCGTGAGATGGAATCTCGGTGTTATTTTTATTTGCATTTTTCAAATGACCAGACATGGTAAACAGTTTTTCATATATTTATTTGCCATTGTTTTCACCATCTTTGAACTGTGTGTTCATTTCAGATGCCTATTTTTCAAATGGATCTTTAATTTTGGAAGGTCTGAATTTTTTTTTTTTTTTTTTTTTTGAGTTCTTTCTATGTTCTTGATAGCAATCCTTTGTCACAGCAACAGCTGACAAACATTTTTTCCTAAATTGTGGGTTGCCTTTTCACTCTGTCGGTGGTGTGTCTTGCTGTGCAAAAGCTTTTTAGTAAAAAGACATCCTAGTTGTTGATGCTTATATGATTGTTCTTGTGCAGTTGGGATTTTATGCATAAAGTTTTTGCCTACTCCATTGTCTTCAAGAGCTTTTTTACTGCATATTTCTATTTTAATATTTTGATTTTTCATTCATTTCAAATTTATTTTAGTGCATAGTGAAGGATAGTACTCCAACTTTCAATGTGAGCATATGCTGAGTCCACTTTTCCAGTACTATTTATTATAAAGACTATCTTTCTTCAGTGTCACTAATTTTTAAAATGAATAACAATATAGAATATTACTACTTCTCAGTCCATTACAAAATTACATTCTAAACAAGAAGGTATGAGAATGTTTTAGGTGCTAAACTAATATTTTAGTTGTTTTAGTTTTCATGCGATTTTTATATGTAAAAAATAAATGCCTTCAGTTGTTTTGGCAATAAAAGAGAAGTAGTGGCTTTTTTTATTCATATTGGGAACCTGTCCAAAAAACAATGCATTTAAAATGTTTATCTTTTTTATGTAATAGTCTACCATACATACTGTCACTATGGCTTAGCAAAATCATCCTGGTATATGTATGATAGACAGGAGTATAAAGACAACGTGCAAGATACGCTTTTGCGATAATATTCATTCAAAACTTTGACACTATATAAAATTCCTTAACCTTAGAACTGATTATGACTGGCTCACGCCTGTAATCCCAGCACTTGGGAGGCTGAGGCAGGAGGATTGGTGCGAGTTCGAGACCAGCCTGGGCTACAAAAGTGAGCGCAGGACCAGCTTCAACTGCATAGCGAGACCCTGTCTCAAAAAGATAAAAAAAAAAAAAAAGAACTGATTATGATGGATTACAGTTTCCATGTACTGCTAAATTTGGTATACTGAGTTTTGTTGAGGTGTTTGCATCTGCAATCCATCAGGAATATGTTTGTAAAATGTAAAATTATAGAGACAGTTAAAAAATAAATAAATTCAGCAGTGGTTCTAGGTTTAGAGGGATGGAAAATTGAGGAGTAGGTGACAGACTAGAGATTTTTAAAGTGATAAAACTCTTGTGTATGGCATAGGTTGGTTAGAAATACAGCAATATATACTTATCAATACTATATAAAACAGGGTGAATTTGGGTCAAAGGACCAACTAAGGAGTATAATTTCTAATAATGTATTAATATTGGTCCGTTAGTTACAAAAAATATGCAGCATTAGTGCATGACAATAATTACTGAAAAAGTGGGAACACTGGAATCTGGATAGGTAGAGTACATGGATACGCTGCACAAAATTTTTGTAAACCTAGGACTACTATATAAAATTAAACCAGTTGTGAGAAACATACTTCATATGTCCTTCATCCATGTTCAGTAGCTTTTAACATCTGAATCCTATTACCCACCAAACTATTAAATAAAAGAAGGGAAGATTTTTCAGGGTTGAAGTGATCTAGTGGGAAAGTATTAAAGGAAGTTAAGGGAGAGGTTGATCAATGGCTTACCTTAAACACATTATAATCCTTGAGCTTGCAGTTGTTTTGCTTTGTGATTAGGCCATCTGTGTCTTTGCTAATTGGTGCTTACTGAAGTTAGGCTTCTACCCTCCCACAGAGACAAAGACAGGAACCCTGTCTTTCTTAATGATTCCATTACATGCAGATAGCCCCCAGTCTTTGAGAAAGATGCTTCTACTGTGTATGACAAAATTGGTATAAGGATTTGAAAAAGGCTTCGATCACAAAAAAAGAAAAAAAAAAGACTTCGGTCACAAAGAGAAGAATTATCAGTCTCAAACTTTCTAAAGTAGATAGTGTAAGAAAAGTGAAGTCAGAGCTTAGGTAAGGAAGAAACCTATCTGCAGATTTTATTCAAGCCCACATGAAGCTGAATGTTTTCTTGATCACTTTCATTTCTTGCATATCTTATCCCCCAAATATAACTTATTGAAGGAACTGAAGTTCACATTTTCTATGCTTTCACTTGCTAAAATTTTGATCTTAATTTACAGACGTTCTTTATTCATTAAAGTGTTTCAACTTTAAGTCAAGAAAAGTGGAAAAACAAAAATAGGAAGATGATATTAAGTCCTGTTGAGTTGGTGATGAGCACTGAAAATACTACATGACTACAGAGCCCTAATGTGTAATTTAAAATGAAATAAAAAATTTAAATATAAAAATTATAAGCAGCTCTAAGCATGTCCTGTTTTTTCACATGATTTCTATTTCAATATCATTTTGTATATTTGCTTTATTGTTAAAATTTATTTTTATAGCATATTTAGTGTTTATGACACTATATTAGATAGCTAAACTAGGTAAAAATATTACAGAGAAGCTTAGTAGCACAAGTACCTACCTGACAAGTGTAAGGTCCTGAGTTCAATTCCTAGCACATATATATAAAATCTACTCTGAGCAAATCTTCAAATGTTTCATGGTATTATGAACTATATCGTTCATGCTATATATGAGATCTTTAGATTTAATTATCGTAATTGTCTGCACATTTTTACCACATAATATACTTTTCTCTATTTTCTCCTCTTTTCACTTTTGTTTAACTCATTTTATCTTTGTATATGAAATTTCTAAAAAGTTTACATTGCACATGTAAATTGCGTTCTTTGAGTCTAGCTCATACCACTTAGCATAATGATATCTGAGTCCATCCACATTATTGTAATTAGCAGACTGTCTTTCTTTTTGGATGCTGAAGTAGATATCTCATAATCATTCACTCACTCACACATCGATGGACACTTGAATTGTTTCCATATCCTCTGTAAGTAGCCCTGCTGTCAATGAGGAGTACAAATATCTCTAAGAAATGTTGATTTTACTTACATTGTGCATGCAGCAAACAGAGGGACTTCTGGATCATATGATAGTTTAATTTTTTAATTTTCTGAGGAATCTCCATAGCGCTATCAGTTATATCCATTGAATTTACATTGTCTCAACAGAATATCCATGTTCTCTTCTCTCTATATCTTCCCCGGGATTTAACCATCTTTTGTCTTTTTGGTAGGAGTTGGGTATGGTGTTAACTTATACTTATTGCTAAAATATTAACTTTTGAGTTACTATAGAAATTAATTTGGACCCTCTAGTTGCTTCGAATTTCTGGATTTTCTGCCTGTTTGAGTTAAAGAATATCAATTTTTCCACTATCATAACAGAAAATCATTAGTATGAAATTCTGTATTTTATCTTTTTCTTAGTCCCAAATCATCGATTCTGTGTTAATTTTTTTTCCTAACTTAGAAGCTGGGATTTGGCGGCCGGGTGTATTTCCTCCCTATTCGCTTGTCTATTCTTGAGTTGCACTCAGAAGAGCATTATCATTCAAATGTTCTTTTAATCAGCCAGCCCATAATATTACCAGCAATCAGAACAGATTTAAACTTTGTGAGCCATGTGGAAGGAAAAGATATCTTGCTTCACTGAGAAGATAGATAATTTTGTGAAATATTGGCCATTTGTCTGTCAAAGTAGGTCATTATACAATGAAGCACAGTGAGAAGACATTACACACCTCCGATTGTTTCATTTATGCTTTAACGAATTTTTTTTTTTTTATTTATTTGCTTTAAGGTAGATCCAAATTGTATATGTGAATTCACATTGACAGAACTGGATATTTGAAAATATTGGTCAGGCAAATACAATTACAAGAATAAAAATAAAGATTTTTTGATTAAAAAATTGTGAAAAGAGTAGGAGATAAAGGAATGGATAGTAGTATAAATTATTTTATATTCCACTTCCCTCCTCTTATCACTGCTGGGTGCCTCCTGGCACAGCTTACATGAAAAGCGTTCTGTTATCTGCATTGACGATCCATTCTTTCGTGCAGACCACTCAAAATGTTGAATTTTTAAATGTTGAATAAGTATAGAACTGACTATGAGAAGGCTTGTGTTTATGTTCGATGCTCTACAATATATAAATTATGTAACTCTGTCTGAGTCATTAAATTTTTCTGAGTCCTGACTGCCTCCTCTGAAAAATGAGAACAATAAAAATATTTTTGTTTCCTCTTACAAAGTTGTAATAAGCACAAATTATTTAATGCATGCGAATGCATACTTAATACCCAAAGCATGACGAAGGTCTGTTATTTATAGTTCAATGCCTACACCGAGCATGCTCTTTATAATCTTTATTTTCAGACCGTAACCCTCGATCATGTTGACATTTGCTAATTTTAAATCATGCTGCAAATGAATGGTTCAGATTGGAACACCTGCTATCATCATTTTTAAAGAAAATGACTATCATATGATTTATAAGAATGTTTTATCTTAATAAGTTCATTTCAGCATTTATTAGCATGTATTAGCCTGAAACTCCCTCAACAGCATATTATACTTTATTCTTCACTCAGATATCTGAATATTATCCATATAATCCTCAAATATTATACTCAGTAGGCATCGCTGACATTATATTTCTCATTATTTCCCCAGTAATATTTTTAACAATTATATTTGAAAATAAATGAATGACAAGAGTATGTCTCAAGAAAATACAAACGTTTTCATCATATTTTATTATTATGTCATATATTCTGGGTGATGGAAATAAAATGACTGCATTTTTTTTAGATAATTATTTTATTTTATTTTACATTTTATTTTTGCATAACTGGGGACTGACCTCAGGCCCTCACACTTTCCAGGCAAGTGCTTATCCTACTGAGCTATCTCCTCAGCTCATATTGTATTGTATTCTATTGTATTGTATTGTATTGCATTGCATTGCATTGTGTTGTATTATTTATGTATTTAGTACGGGATCTATAGGATAAAATATCTACATGATCATTCTACACAGATCAGATTTTCAGTGATTCACTTGTTTTCAGCTTCAAAAGAGCTGGGATTACAAGTGCATGCCACCGTAGCCAGTCTCATCTGCCATCTCAATGTACTCCGAGGGCAGGATTGGCCCAGCAACCAGGGGACTAAATACTAAGCAGGCACTTTATTTCATTGAGCTATTTGGCCAGTCCTTATTTTATTTTATTTTTAAATTTTTGGTCCTGAAAATTAGATCCAAGGGCTTAATTGTGCTAAGTAAGTGCTATACTACTAAGCCTGTTTTTAAATCATATTCTCATTGTTGAATTCCTATCATCTTGGCTTTTAAAATTCTGTATCATTTATAATGTTTTCAAAAGGCGTTTTTATTCTCTTGAAATTACTAAAAAGCTTTATCAGTTCTAAAAATATACAGCAAGAACTATTATAGGAGAGTATCCTTATGTGTACATTACATAATAATTTTATTTTTAAGAAAGTTATACTATTTGAGCATTAAAATTTTCTGAAGACAACTCAGGGTTTGTGCTCATTCTTTATTAGGATGGCATTATACAATACTTTAAGAGGGAAGAGAAAAAATGTTTGACTATTATCTTACAATGTGGGATGGCAAAGTGTAGACAGGGGAAAAGTGTATGTAGTACTAGGACTATTGGAAAAATGTTATTTTCACTTTAAATTTAATATTTGCTTAGGAAGAGAAAGTATCACCTTGTTTGATAACTACCTGAATAAATGAAGCTGCCCAGTTGGAGATGTGCATGATTTAATGGGGAAAAGTTTACAGAATGACTGAATCACATAAGTAAGTATCGCATCAGAAATAAAAAGCATACACGAAGTCCTAGTTTTTAAAAACTATGTTGTGGGGCTAGAAAAATAGCTTGATGGTCTAAATGCCTGCCTAGCAATTACAAAGATCCAGGTTCAATCCATGATACCGTATGCTGTGCCAGCCTCGAACCCTGGGTGTGCTGTGTTGGCCATGAAACTGGGCATGGTGGCATGTATGTGCAATCCTAGTGCTGGGGAGGCTGAGACAGTAAGATCACTATGAGTCTGTGTAGTGAGACCTTGTATCAAATAAATAAGTAAATAAGTAAGTAAGTAAGTAAGTAAATAAATAAATAAACACAAACTGTTGGTATTTTCTACCTTCATAGATCTTATGGTTTTATATCTTTGAGAATGTGGTTATGTTGAATGGAGAAAATTTAGTTATTTGAAAAATTCATTGTTACCCTTAAATAGAATCTAGTGTAACCTTGTCCTTTTACTTGTGTTAAAGGTCCTTGAAGAAGATCATCTAGCAATTCATTTTGCAGCATTCATAACTCATAATGGCCATCACGGCTTCCACACAAGCATTTGTTTCAATGCAGCTTGAAAACATTCTGATTTCTATGATTGGACATGGCAGATTTTATTAGCAGGAAAGTTTTGAAATTGTGACTGATTTCTAAAGGCTGATATTAAAATGATGCTGTAGTTTTAGGTTATTTGTTTCTTTAAAATGTGTTCCTAAATAGGGTAGATCTAGAAAATTATTCCACACAAAAATACAAAATCTTGTGACCTCTTGTAAAGTATCTGATCTTCTTTCTAGCATGCTTAGCATTTAAATAGTGATACTGCTTGCAGTGTTACATAATATTAATGTTCTTTATTTGACATCAATACATAGACACTCCAAGTTTTGTTCCACTTTGTCGAGCAACTTCTGCATACTTTTCCTAATATGCATCTAGCCACTGAATCAATACACATGCTCTACAAAGAGCACAAAAACACAGAGAGTAGGATGTAGGCTGTCCTTACTGGAAGCTTTGACATATACTGGAATCATGTGAGAAGGAATCTTCAGAAATACACTTGAAACTTTTAAGATGATCTTGAAAGATAGTACTTTGTGGGTACATGCAGTTCAAGGATAAGTAGAGGAGTAATTTACCATTTGTACCAAATTAAATCAGACTTTCAGTTCAATCAAAACAGCTTGCAGCTGGATGCAATAATCTGATTTCCTGACACTCAGAGAAAAAAAATGAAGCCCTCCAAAAGGCCCCTGCTGATCCTCAACATGAAATACAGTTTGCTGGCAATTTCACTCAACTTCTGAATACCTTCACACATAATGAGCTAAAAAATGCAAATAAGGCGTAAGGTTAGCTGGAAAAGTCTCTCAGGTAGCATTTTGTTACAAGTAAATGAAACACACTGCACAATGCTTCTAAAGGATTGTGCTCTTGTTCTTTCTCAAAACAGCTATTTTGTTAAATATGCCATTAGATGAATCTCTGTATTAGTGTCACAGGAGTAATGTTTTGACATTGGACATGTGTTAAAAACATAATAAAAGGATTTAGAGAACAAATGAAAAAATTTTGTGTGCATAACTTCATATTTTGAGAGGAAGGCAGTGAGATAAATGTAAGTTCTCAAGCATGCATTAACCATTGAGTAGTCAAGATATTGAAATGCAAACTTACAGATATATTCAATGCTGGAAAATCAATTCAGTTTAGAGCAGTTTCTTTCTGTTGTATAAGCTGATAAATGTGCATATGTTGAACGGACTTTCCAGAATTGAAAATTGCCGAATTTAAAACAACAAAAGCACCAAGTGATATACTTTCTCAAGAAAACTTCTTGCTTTTGAAATCTAAATCTTCCTCTATGACTTTCTGTGGGGTTTCAAAATGGATTCCAGTTCCTTTATTGAAAATTTCATGCTCCAGGTTGGCTGGATAGCTCAGTGGACTAAAGTGCTTGCTTAAGTAGAGTGCAGAGACAGGGTCTGATCTCCAGCTTGCTGTGCCAACCTGTCCCCAGGGTGCGCTGAAAGGGAGACTGAAACTGGGTGTAGTGGTGTGTGCCTGTAACCCCAACACTTGGGAGATTGAAAACAGGAAGGTCGCTATGAGTCCGATCTGTGTAGCAAGACTCTGTAGACCCTATACTAAAATGCCAAAAAAAAAAAAAAAAAATCCTCATCCACTTCTTAATAAGCATGTACCTTAGGGCAGAGACAGAGTCAGGAGGAGAGCTGTGCAGATGGTCAGTTTTCAGTCTAAGGGGATTTTCTCCTTCTTGCCTCTGGGACAGCAGAGAGGTTCTTAGCCCTTTCCTAATCATGACCCTAAAAGACAGTACCTTCCTAGGGAACAGTTGAAAAGGCTGCTGGAGACTGCTATAACGGTGTGAACAAGAGATGGGAGAAGCCAGCAAGGAATGGCAAAACATTCAGACCACAACAAAATGAAAGCATATTGGGCATTGTCTCTAGGAAATGGAAAGAAACAGTTACGGGAACTCAGAGATATAGTCAGGGAAGGCTGGGGTCTTCTGAAGAAAGATGTGGTTACTGGCAATCTATGGACCAGCAAGAAGATGTTTATTGCAAGAACTACTATAACATCCTACTTCAACTTCTATTTTCCTGTCATCAAAAGGGCACCCTCAAGCTAGTAAGCAAAAGAATATAGTTGAAGACCAGTGTATAAATGCATTAGTTGGCTACCTCAGACCAGAGACACAATACCCAGAATTCACAAATAGAAAAGCAGAGGTTTTACTTTGACTAATGGTTTCAAGGGATTCAGTTCATGATTGCCTGGCTCAAAAGGCAGAAACATCAGATTGGGTGACAGCTTTGTGGCATAAGTTATTGGCGTGGCAAGCACATGATCCTGAGTTCGATTCCTGGTACTGCATGCATGTTATTCTGGGACTAAAGAGGTTTAGACAGGAAGATCACTCTATAAGTCCAAACTGTTTAGTGAGATCCTGTATGTAAAGAAAAATAAATAAATAAATAAATAAATAAATAAGGCAGAAAGGTCACAATAGATGGGTGTGGAACAACAGAGATGCCTAGTTCATGGCAGTTGTGAGGTAGTGCAGAGGAATAGGACTAGGATGGATTGCTAATTGGTGGTCATTTACAGTTTATATCCAGTTGAAATGAATCAGTGTGATGCAGTGTATAGAAGGCCCATCTGGGAGTTGTTGTGAGCAGCATTAAGAGGGGACGTAGCGAAGCTGTTGAAGCGCTCTTGGAAGCTGCTGGCTCTCTTGGGCTATTTTGCTGCAGGACCTTATCATACTGGCTTTCCAGATGAACTTGCTGTTCTTGTCAAGGAGGATCTCAGGACTTCATTGTTCAGGTCCCCAACTTGAGCGTCAGTCTGTGGCTTCAGAGAAGATGATTTCAGTGCTCAGCCTCCTGAGAAGTTTGTCATGTTGGCTCTCCTGATGGGAACCCAACTTTATCATTGGAGGAACTTGGATTCTCACTGTTCCTGAGGATGTCTGTGATACTTTTCAGGGGATGCTCTGGTTTTCACCTTCGTCAGTCCTTCCTGACTCCAGTGCAGACCCTTTAGCTTGCTAGCACAGATCCTTCATCCCACTGGCATAGACTTTCTAATTTCCACCACTCTCCTTTGGACCTTCCAGATCTAGGAAGCAGGTCTAGGGCTCTAGACCTTCAGTTGGACTTGTGAGAGGCATTGTTGTGGGCTCTAGGTGGGTCTTCATCTGACTTACATAGGACTTTACATCCAGGCCTTCAGCTGGATTCTTTGGTCTTTAGTATGTGGACAGATTTCCTGTACTCTTTGTATGTGATTCTTTGAACGATTATAAAATAAACGTATGAAAGGAGTCCTGTATTATATTGTTCCCCTTGCAAGAACCCCAAACCACAATAAATATCAAAGAGGAAGTGTACTAGGAGGAATTACAAAGGAAAACCTGTGAATAACAGCACAAGTGGACAATTTATGTGGCAAGTGACAATATTTGAGTATTTGTTTTAATTGTTGTGCTACTGCAAATATATAAACCACATACTTTTTACTCTGAGTTGTTAGATGAAATTCTGGGATGGATAATTCTTCATACAAGGTGCTACCAAAACATTTTATTCCTAAGTAGGGAATATTTCTTTTTAAAAAGAATTCCCAAATCAAAGTGACCTTGAGTATATAAAATTCTTTCTTTTCATCTTTTGAAGAAATTGGTCAAAAATTAATAACAAAATACTGAGAATCACAGCTATTATACTGTGATTGTATTGTTGTTTTCAAGGCAGTTACTCAGTACAAGACATAAATTTAAAAAATATATAAAAGGAACAAATGATAAACTTTCTTTTCAATCACTTAAGATAAACTATTAGTGTAAATTAGCATATATATTGAGATATTTTTAAATTAAAAGATATACTTCAAACATTCATAGGTAAGTGGGTTCAACTTGATAACATAATATAAAGTGAAAAAAAGTCACACATAAGCTAAATTTCGCATGATTTCTCATATATGAGAAATACTACATAAAGAACAAAATAGTAATTCTTATTAAAAATCCAGGTTTTAGTTTGTGTTGGGGACTGGGCTGTGTAAAGGATAAGTTAGTAACTCCTGTGCTTCCTGGTTGTGTTGGAAAAAACTCATATTCATAGCTCTGAAGGCAAGATAGGGGTGCAGCCTAGGACATTAGGTGTTCCCTCCTATTCAAGAGAAGCTTAGACTGTTTCTGTGACCTAAGACAGTTTTCCTACTTAGCAAGATTTACTGCCTAGAATGTCTTTGCTCTAACTCCTCAAATGCTGCTCCTTTTTGCAGGCTTTTGCAGTGCCTCCACTTCTGGTGCCCAATTGAATTGTTAAAGACCCAGCAAATATGGACAGCCCAGAAAAGCTTTTGCTTAGCTTCCAAAGAACTCTGATTTTTGTGGGCCTCCCCACAGACCATCTTACTTCATCTGTTGTCTTTGGTCCTTTTGCATACACTCATTTATAAGACTGGGAGCTTGGCCATCTCTTTGTAGTTTTGGCACTCAAAGAATTTTACACTATCTTTAATGTTTCTATTGCTGACATACACTTTTTCAATATGAGTTTATTACTTTAGCCAACAAGAAGCTGGTTATTAGGCAGTGGAAGAATCAGATGGGTCTCTTTTCACCTTCAAAATTTTGTTAAGACAGTAAAACAATAGGCACTCTCTGGAATTAGTATCACTCATTTGAGTGGTAATGGATAGTTTCATGAGACTTCTCTTTCCTTCCAGGCCCTGGGAGGGTAAACATTTTTTCCTTCCTAGATTGTATAAGGCTGTGCAAACAGTTTGGATAAGTGCCATATTTTATGATGATGTTCATCCTTGTTATAGAAAAGCCTCTTCCTTTGACTGTTTGGAATCATTACTGCTGTATACTTTAGCCTCTTCTGACTTACCTTCTAGGGAAGGGGAAGACAGACGTTCATGTCCTGGAAGTCAGTGGACATTTGTCACCACATGGGGTCTGAAAAGGTTACCATTGAAATGAGGAATCTAAACCTACCTTGTCCATAGAAATAAGTTACAGGTTTAATGACTCTCACTGTGAAAAAAAAATACATTTTAGGATATATTACTAAGAGGCATGAAGGGACTTATTAGGCAGAAATTTAAAAGCGTACACTCAAAAAATAGAGAGTGGACACTTGAGAAATCAGAGAAAGAAAAAGAAAAGACTTATGATCTGTGACCCGGAGCTGGATATTTTTATAGGGTCATGTGGGTGTCTTCAAGATGAGTGATCCAGTACAGTTATAAAATTTTGAGATTCCTTGAGTCATTTCTCACTAGTTTTATTTCTTCAAATCTAATACCAGACAGACCTGTGTCTATGGTTGCCTGATGTGCAGGTATCTGAAGCCACAAGGTACTTCAAGTTTACCTGAGATTCTCAACCTGATTAGGAGTCCTATCCATGGCTGAATTTAAACAGTGGCACTGTTATATTCAGATAAGACGTAGTCATGGGATTCTCTGTTAGCCTGACTGAGTTTCAAGGATCTCTAACATATATAAAATATATATTGGTACAACACTACAGACTCCATGCAGGGCTCTGCCTCTTAAATAGATGTGGACCACTTGATCTGGCTACCCTTGTACTAGGCGTCTGTTAAATTCTTTTTATTCTTATGATCTTATCACTGACTTGCAGTTTGAAAGCAAAGGTGAAGCTGTTTGCTGTCAAGATCACTCTCAAATGTCCCCGAAATTCATTCTGATAACTACACTCAAAGATCCTTAGGAAACACTGAGGATATTATAGAAAAAATCACAAATTTCACAAATGACATCAAAAGTATTTTTTTTTTCAAAGTTTCTAAGAAAAACTAGGCTATGTTTTGTAGCCTGGAATGACTTCAAAGCAGTCTTACAAAACCCTTTAACTCGGCTTTTAAATATTTATTCTTTGCCATAGTAATTACAGTCACATATATTCTCCTTTAAAATAGATCAAAATCATATTGACCTCTTTTTTTTTTTTTTTTTTTTTTTTTTTTGAACATTAACATGAGTGTGATTTTCTTCTGGCTTTAGTTATTCAGTGTCTTTTGAATGTAGAAAATAAGACTGAACGTAGATTCTCCTCACACAGATGTTTATGGGGAGCCGTTTTCCTTCCATTCAATATTCCTGGTTCATCTGTACCTTGGTTGAGCCCGCTCAGCAGTTTTGCAATTGAGAATCTTGTTTCCTCCACAGATGTCGTCCTGTCAGTATTTTTGGGGGCTGTTAGCACTAAGCATTCTCTCTTTTTTGGGATAATTTTCACTCACATTTCTTGCCACCTAATGAATCCTATCTCAGATATGACTTTCCTGGCAGCATAATCGGAGCCTTAGAGTATAATTCTTACTCATCTTAAAGAAACTCCTTTCAAAACTCTCTTTGCAAACTGAAGGAGGAACTGAATACAAAGCTCATCTGTCCCCTTCCTCAGCTGAAGTGCGCTGGATCTTTTATAATGTGATACTTGCTTTTGCCAGTAGTGTCAGCGATGTGATAACTGGGGACAGCCAGAAGTCCATGCTTCCAAAATAAAATAAGTGCGCATCCTCTCAATCTGAATATGTCTTTCAATACATTTTCCAGTGACAAAATGTCACATGCAAAAATGTGGTGAGGCAGAGAAACAAATATAAAGATTCTCATCTTCTAACCTTCCTGTCTGGCATCTGTGTCATCTGCCTACCAGAGATATGGCTTCCAGAAAATGAATTTCACCATATCTGAGGCTGTTGCTATCTAATCTCCCCAAATATTGCTTTTCCAAGCAACAAGGAGAGCACCACTCTGATGTCTTTTGAAGGCAGAATTCCCTTTGAGATACCTGACTCGCAGTCAATGACACCGTCTCTCACACTGCGTCAGCTTTAAATCTTAAATTACTCTGATTTCAATCCCAAAGCAATGCCTCAGGATTTCAAATAATGTTCCAGAATTGGTGAAGATTATTCCCTATCTTTTATTAGAGAATAGTTGTGTAAAGAGATCCTGATATAGGATTATCAAATGATAATTTCTCTTTTAGAAAGAGAAAAAACAAACAGAAAGTTTAGAACGGTATCCTAACTACTAGGCAAAGTAAACACAACTCTTTTTTTTTTTTTTTTTTTTTTTTCCTTCTTTTGCTTCTGAATCTTCTTTCCTTGCTCTACCAAACTTGGTGGGATTTCTCCTTTTCCCCTTGCTGGGGCTACATTAAAGTAGACCTCACCTGGGAGCCTCTGCTTGAAGCAATATTTGTAGGGAATGCTCGGGAGGAGATGAGCAAAGCAACAACTGACTCATGCAGTTCTCACGAAGATCTCCATGTTATTACTGGTATCTAGAACTTTGCTAAATTTTCTTTTGAGATTTTAGGCTCCTTGACTGAATTACAAGTCTCCTTTCTCAGTGTTTTCTGGTCTCTCATCTCATCATTTGTACCTTTTTTCTTGCTTATTTCCCTGTTTCTGTTAACCACCAGTCATTGAAACTAAACCAAAACTCTTCTCTAGTTCCTTTTTCCTATTAATATTTTTCTAATACTATTTCTTTTATTTGTTCCATAAGTAAATCAGATATTTTTCCTGAAAAAAAGAAACAAAGGAAGAAACTATGCTCCTGGATTTTTAATTCTCCTATGTTATTTTCCTCAGCTTTTTCCAAGCAGTGCAGAATAAGATGGCCTCAACATTATAAAGGAACATTAAAGCGCAGCTATATAATAAATGGTCCAATTCATCATGCTTGGAGGATATCATGAATATGTTTCTTTTAAAAATTTATCCTTTTTAACACATGTTAAAATGTTATGTTTGAAAATGTGTTAAAGAGGTATGTCTCTGATTAAAGACTGGATTTGTAACAAAGTAGATGTCTTCTGAGGTTGGTTGATATTACAGAATATTACAGTGAATCTGGCCCAGGTCTGCTTGAGACCCTCCAAGGAGGAAAGGAAAACCAGAGGTAATCTCAATGTGATGATTATGCTGAAGAACAACAGCCAGCACAGTGCAATTGTAAGACAATCAATTATATTCCCTGTAGGTTCTTCAACCCCACTATATGGGACGAATTTATTTTATTTTTTCTGCTTTCTTAAAGAACTCATGAGGGTACTGTCTTAGTTACTCTTTACTCATTGCTGAGACAAATACTCAACACTCAAAATGCAGGAAGGAAAGGTTTATTTAGCTCACAGTTCATAGAGATTTCAGTCCATATTCGGCTGTCCCAAGGCTGAGTGGAACAGGGCAGAGAGCATCCAGTTTATGGCGATGGAACAGCAACAAAATGGTGGCAGAGGTAGCCAACCAAACAGGGCAGCAGAGAGCCATGTCAACAACTCTAGTCTGTCTCTCTTTATATTCCAGTCAGGCTCTCTGCCTTAGGATATCTGCCCTAGACCACACCCATAGTCCCAGCCCTACTCAGACTGACAATCTCATCAGTATTAAAACACATAATCCCAGGGATCATGGATCAAGTCTCAATCTATACAAGTCCCTGCCCAATGACTACATGAGGCTTTGGGGGGACAACTAGACATAAACCATAGAGTTACCTTCATCTTTTCAAGGTCACAAAAGTTTAGAACCTATATATGACATTTCTCTCACTGTTCTTTTAAGATTTCCCACAGTTTCTTACTTGCAAGAGTCATTATCAAGCTTCCCTTCAAAATTCCTCAAACTTGCTTATTTTTTGAGGTCCCTCCTTGCTCCTAGGAGCCTCGTTCATTTTTGCTGCGCGAAAGAAAACCAGAAATGCACTGCTGCTTTGCTGATGCTCCCCTCTGCATTGCAATCACGGGCCTCATGGTGCATCTATTTCTCTTTCCAGTACAGTGAGTACAGCCACGTCACCGGGAAGGTCCTAGATCTCATCTGGTGTGAAGAAACTCTAGTCTTGTCTACTCTCTTCTCTTTAGATGACAAGTTAAATACTTTCATTAGGCTTCCTGAAACCTCTCTCTAGGCAAATGTAACTTCATTTTCCTGTTTCTAGCACAGAGAGAGTGCATCACCTAACTACACTGAGACCATGTTGGTTGAAATCATTTTAGACACTTGCAAGCCTGTTCTATAGAAACCGTTACATTATGCTTTGTCTTTCCTCTTGGTGGTGCCCTGAAAGAGCAGAGGTGGGGGCTTTCCAAGACGGGAGAAATCTGAACTTTTAGAAACTGGATGGAAGTGAACCTCCACCTGTACATGGTGGCCTTTTTCTTACTAAATTAAAATTACTAAAATTTTGGGTTTATCTCTCCAATGATAGGGAAGCTATTTTTGTGAGACTATTATTGTAGTTTTGAGATAAATACTGGGCAAATGATTACAAAACTGTTTTTAACTATTTCTTTTTAAAGTAATGAACATTATCAAGGTCTTCCTGAAGTACAGAAATAGGTAAGCTCATTTTCTTTCTTTTTTTTTGCGGGACTGGGGTTTAAACTCATGATCTTGCACTTGCCAGGCAGGCACTTGTGCCACAGGGCTGTCGCTCCTGCCCCAGTTATTTCATTTTCAAAATTAAGAGTTTTATCTCTTTCACTTTTTCAGCAAATTTTATTTCTATTTTCCTTCACAAATTTCTTGTATTATGATATACTATGATTAAATAGTAAATAGTTGTTACTTATATTGTTTCAGAGAATAGGATAATCAAGAAAAAAATTATTCTCAATAACATTATGTATGTATATACTGTGTATAATATATGCATATACATGTGTAGTAATTTAATCTATACATGTGTATAATTCATATATATTATATTTACACATCCATGAAAACTATAGTACATCTAGATCTATCTATCTAT
Source organism: Myocastor coypus (assembly GCA_004027025.1). Taxonomy (NCBI): domain Eukaryota; kingdom Metazoa; phylum Chordata; class Mammalia; order Rodentia; family Myocastoridae; genus Myocastor; species Myocastor coypus. The sequence goes on along the minus strand of PVJA010003943.1, from coordinate 41,179 downwards.
CTATCTATCATCTATCTATCTATCTATCTATCATCTATCTTTCCAGATATCATAAAAGCAGTATATGGGTATATTTAAATGGTGATTTTAAGTATATTTTATTGTGGGTATTTTTTAGTAGGGTATGCTTTCACTAATAGTAGCTCCATCTGTTTTGGGGAACTAATATATTAAGACATTTAGTGTGCCTTAATCATTTTTGATTAATTTTTGATTATTTACCTCTTCTCCTTATCTTCTGCTCTTTTCTTTTACTTGATTTTCTCCCTTATGTCCAATGAGTTTGCTTTTGTGTTTTTTTCCATCTATCCCTTAGGTGTGTGTGCACATGTGTGTGTATATGTGTCTGTGTGTATGTGTATGTGGGTATGTCTAGGTTTCTTGGGTAAGAGAACATATGGTATTTGAATTTCTACATCAGATTTATTTCCTTAACATTAAGACCATGAGTTGTACCTATTTTCCTGAAAAAGATATTATTTCATTTTTATTTATGGCCAAATAATATTTATAGCTGATATTTAAATATTTTATTTTTAATCATTAGTCATTAAATAATATCATTATTTAAATGTGAAAGGGAAATAAATAAGTTAAAATGTTTAATAATTATTAAATATAAAAATAAGCTTAGCAAAAATATGTTGCAAAAATGTAAGCACACATAGAACAAACTTAGAACATAAATGAATTATGTTTAAAGCTTTTTGTTGATTATATTTTTACTTGTGTAACATAATTATAAATTGTTTTTAGTAGTGCATTGGCTAGTAATATAGTGAATATTCTTTCTATATATATATTTATAGATAATATTTATGTACATATATTACATATGTATTAGATAATATAAGAGCAGGTTAAACTTGGTTGTTTTAAATAAGAAATAAATTTTAATACTTATGCTTGTCTGATATAACTTACTAAAGTCTTGTCATACTCAGAAACCTGATAAATAAATGACAACAATGAATCAGGCAAATTATGATTTTATATGTCAAGTAGTTTGTAATTATTTGTCTTCAAGAATATTGAAGGAGAAATCAGGATATGGTAGTGCATGCCCATAATCCCAGTGCTCAGTTTAAGGCAGGAGGATCACTGTGAGTTCAAGTCCCGCTTCAGCTACCCAAGCAAATGCAAAGCCAGTCTCAACTACATAGTGAAACTCTGTATATCAATATAATATATATATATATAAATATATAATATCTATAATATATAATATAGAAGAAATCATTTTTATTATTTAAATAATTACACACACACACATATATATATATATATAATTTTTATCATTCTAAAGAAGATTGACAAAATTAAATAATTGTCATTTAAATAAATTTCCTTTAAAACTAGGTCAACATGCTTTATCCTTATGTTTTAATATAGGCAAACTTTAAATCCTTAGAAGTAAGAAATTACATAATTTAGTTTATGAGAAATATTTGCACCATAATCTATTTTAAAGTTATTCTCATGGTTAATAAAATTTTTAAAATCTCACCAAATTCTTTTTGACAAAGGTCAAACTTTAGTTTTTACTTTTGATATATCCACAAGTATCTCTGAGGTTGGCATTTCATGTCTGAGACAGGCTGTCTGGTCATGCTGCTATCTGTACGAAACATTACTCCTCCCTTCCTATTGCCTACCATTACCTCTCATCTCCATTCTCATGCACAATTTCATAATAATTGAGAACCAATAAATTTAGGTCAGTGAGTGAAAATTTCTATTACTCTCACATTGCTTTTTAATATGTCTAAATTGAAAAGATTGTCACATGAACAAATATACCAAGTTTATACAGCAAGGCTCAGTCCTTACAGAAAAGCATTCAAGACTACAAAAGACATCTATCTTTTTGTGCTTTTTTATTATAGCTCTTAGATTTCCAATTTTTCTAAAATGAACATTCATTATGCATCTATTTTGATGCACTAGGAAATCATATAAGGTCATTTTTAATATTGAAAGCAGGGGTACAGCAGTTGTTGCAAGAAAAGTAAAATCCTGTGTTTTGTAGCATTACAATAACCAGAAACTTTTTAAAGAAATATTATTGACATCCTCTGATTTAAATGCTTATATTTCTAAATATGGTGCAAATGACCATCAGGTTAGACCAGTTCAGTGCAAATTAACTTGTGGTGGTGTTAAAACTTGCAAAAGATTTTTGTCATTTTTTAATTAAAATGTGAGTCACCTAAGTCTTGGAAAGAGTTACATGATTCACACGTGTCAATACTGCACATTCTTTGTCTTTTAGATCTTAGTCAGTAAATCAACAAGGAAATTACAATGTGCAGAGCTACTAGGGTGATCAATATTGGCCTTATTAAACAGTTTTTTAAAAATGAAGTTCTTTGAATGTGAGTGGAATATAAAATCAATATAGCCAAATAAGATTCAGACTGCTTGTGGCTTAACATTAGGATCTCACATATTCATCTATGTTTTAATGAGACCAGTGAGGAGTTTAATAGTGACTAAAGTAAAGCATAGAAAAAAAAAAGGAAAAATAAATAAAATAAAATTTTAGCAAAACAAAGTAACTTTCAGGTACAGTGCAAGCTTTCTAAAGTTTGCAACACTAGGGAGTAGTTATTGTAACTTTACAGATGAGGAAACTGAAATTTTGTACAATTAATTATGGAAATAAAACCACTAGCTTAAAATCAAAACCAGAAATTAATAGAGGTAAACTTCAAATTCTATGTAGCTCTTGTTCCAGTATTCTGTCTTGCCGAAAAATGCTTACTCAACTATGAAAGAACACTTGGTGGATTTCAGTACTTACCAACAAAAGACAGAATAATCCTGGGGATTGTGACCGTACCATCAACGCAAGTACTGTATGATGTAGAAGGATCAGCCAGATCTTAAATTTCAGTAGTTGATCTTCTGCAAGGTAAAAGTGATTGAGATATGCATGGTGTCCAAGCAGAAAAAAAAAATCAGAAATGGAATGCTTCAACCAAGAAAGTATTCAAATCAGCAGGGGAGATACTGAAAAAATATACAGAAAACTTAGAAATACTAAAATTGCTCATCTACCTTTAGTAAACTCAGCAGGCAATATGTTCCAAAGAATTGCAAATGAATTATTAAACTGAAATGTGGCCTTGGTTTAAGATAAAAATGATCTAAAACATAACATCTTTTACATGATGTGAAACAAATGTAACAATCAGCAACTTTGAAAATGTTGTTAGGGTGTTAAGGGGTCCTATTTGCTTCCTATGTCTCCTCACCAATTATGTATTTTAAAGTAAACTTAAAGAGGTTCCTAATTAGGTTCCTTGTGCAGCTGTCAGAGGAGTTTTTCTTTATTTAGTACCAAGCTTAAAGTCTGTGATAAAACATCCATGATTGCAAATACCAAGCAAAAGAGCAAATGAATTAAAGATGTGCCTCTGATTCTGTACACAATTCAGTTAGCTTAAGGCAAGTTTTCTTTACTCTCCAAACTGCTCAACTTGGAATTTTCCTCAAACTTGTTCTCCTTCCTGTGTTACCACATCAATTTCTCTTCCAGTATAGACAGAAAAGTCTAATAGTGTGGCATTAGTAAACCACCAAGAAGGCCCATTTCTCTCCAGAAAAGGAGGAGAAAGGTATCCAGAATAGAGATGTAGTGGTGGTGAGAGGTTAGCCATCTACTCTGAATCTCAATGCTAGAGACTCAACAGACTGAACCTGAGGAGAAGCAAAAGCTATGTTTCAGATATCCATGCTTTGAAAAACATTCATAAACTGAAATCCCATACTCTAGCCCTGCTTTTAAGGTATGACGTACACACCTTAAAAGGTATGTACTTGGTTCCTACTTCATGTACTTGGTTTCTCTCTACGTGCACACGTAGATACACAGCTCTATCTTAATGTCAGGTTTTTCACATTCTCCTGTACATACTGGTTCTTCAGAGTTTTAGAAAATTAGTGCAATGTTTTAAAAATCAATTGGTAGGAAATTTAATGATTTCATCTATTTTAGAATTGAACAATTAAATTTATTTAACCCTGGAAAAAGTTGTATCTCAGTGGTGAATTCTCCCATAACAATCCTAGAGCCAGAATGCCAGAGTCAGGCTGCAGAGCTCCTTCATTTTATACATTGGACATGACGGTGTGGGATGTGAGGAGTGAAACAAAGTCTTCTGAAAGAGGCTGAAAGCAGGAAAGCCAGGAACCAGCAGAGAAGTTTGCCGGAACCAGGGTGAGCCGGGAATGGTTGGGAAACCTTGTACATGTAGGAGAATATGAGAAATCTAGAATCATGCTGCTTTCTTATTCACATGTGGTAATGGACTATTAGGCAAGGAGCAGTGCTAGACTATGAAAGAGACATATAAGAATGACTGCTGAGCCAAGAAAGGTGCAAGAAATCCAGAAAGCCTCTCAGGAGGAAGCTGTTGGCATCTTGGTGGACTGGCAGAGATCTGGAATCAATAAGTAACAACACAGAGGTGCACTAGAGACTGTATAGGTAAGTGAAATAAATCACACACACATGTGCAAACAGTGTTGTGCCACTAGTGTGAAAGCCCAAACGAGTAAATAAAACCTGAAAGATATGACAGATGCTGTGAAAGGGAAAGAATTTGTTCAATGGGAAGGAAAAAACTGGGATGAGGAAAGGGACGAAAGAAAGAAGGAGAAAAGATACACTTATGCAGGATAATTCGGATAATTATACTACTAATTTTTGCTGGTCTTTGAAAGGGCAATTCATACTTGACATTCATTTAATTTTATTCTTTTTTGCTTTTAATTTCTTATAACTTTTTTAAACCAACTTTGAAGGTTTGCATCTGGTAACCTAAACAACTAATTTGGAGATAACATCATGCAATACAGCAACCATTGTTGAATTCCTATTGTTTTGCTTAGTGAATTTTTGTATTATTTCCAATGCTTTTTTTTTTAAATAAGCTGCAATGTCAGCGCCCCAATCAAACAACAGGGAGTTGTGGCAGCTACATGCTTCAAGGCTGGGGAGATGATTGGAGCAGACAAAGTAAAACAGAAACAAAAAGGAACAGACCAATTAAGTACTTCATCCAGAGTTATTAAAGGCCGGGAGGATAGCTCAAGAGTGCAAGTTTCTTAGTTCAATGAGAAGAAAGGTTTATACTAGTGTTGTTTAGACAAGATACCATGACTACATCTTTTCCTCTGAATAACTACTATGATGACAACAATATGCAATGCGTTAATTATTGTAATTGTCCTACTAACCTGTTTTGAAACTGTTTCAATGCTATTTTATCTTTATTCTCATTAACATGACTAAAAGATAGAAAATGAAGAAACTGTTTGCCTTTGGGGAAGAAGATGCTATCTTAGAAAAAAAAGGAGAAGGGAAGAGAGAGAGAGAGGGAGAGAGACAGACAGATGGAGACACACACACACACACACACAGAGAGAGAGAGAGAGAGAGAGAGACAGAGAGAGAGAGAGAGAATGGGTAAGAAACTATGAATGATTTAACATCAGTTATATATGGGAACTTTAAACATTATTTAGTTATTTGTAGCTGCTGACGCCTGATAGATCTGGAATTCACCCTTACTGGCACACCTGCTATCTACCGAAATGAGCTCAGAAGGACACAGCATGAAGAAGCATGCTTTGTTTTTGTTTAATGGAGAATAAAAGCTTTTCTGTCTCATGGAAAAGTCTATAGAATTATATAAACAGAGCTGTTCCATAAATGCCATATTTCTTCTAACTCAATTGTTGTCCATGTTTAGGGTGTCGCTTTTTTTTGCTCCAAGATGTTGGCATTTGTTTTAAACATGTAAATTGGAAAAAGGATGAAAAAGAGAGGAAAAGGCACTGATCAGTATTTTTTTAAAGAAGTCTCTTAGAAGATGCTTAGGGCTGATCCATTACATACAAATTAGCCTCATGGTCACATTCAGCTTCAAGAGACACTGGGAGTTGTAGACTTCATTTTAGATCATCATGACTAGTTATTAGTTAAAAATTCTATTCTTTTGGAATAAAGAGAATTGAGTCATTGAAAAACTAAGAAATCTGCCACCGTGTCCTGGATGTATGATAATATAAAGGGAGAAATTAGGTCAATGGATAGGTGATTCGGCAATTCTTTAGTGTTTTGGAATATCTGCCAGTAACTGTACTGAAAAGATAAATGTATAATGTGGTGATTTTAGCGTTGCTTCATGTTACTGTAGATATTTGTAAAAAGAAATAGGAAAGGGCTATCTGCAGTGGTCAATTTGCTTATTGAGTCTAGATCAGCAGTTCTCAACCTGTGGGTCGTGAACCCGGTGGCGGTCAAACTTCCAAAACACCGGGGTCGCCTAAAGCCATTCCGAATCATAACTGTAGCAAAATTACAGTTTTGAAGAAGCCACTAAAATTATTTTTTGGTTTGGGATCACCGCAACATGAGGAACCGTATTGTGGGGTCACAGCATTAGAAAGGTTGAGAACCACTGGTCTAGGTTGTTTTTTCAATATGTTTACATAAACGGAACTGTACATTACATACTTTCAATGTCTGAGGTATCTCTTCGTGAACCTAGTGATGTTGTGGGTTTAATCCATATCATAGATAAGCCTGGTACTTCATTTTTACTTATTTTCAAACAATATTTCATTGTGCAGACATCACCATCTGTGCAAATTGTAACAAAGTGGAAGAAGTCTACATATGTAGTTCAACTCATATGCAGCCTTTTCTAGTTTGGCACTATTATGAATAATGCAGCAAAGAACAGTTTTGTATAATTTTTTGGTAGACATATGACCTTATTTTTCCTGAGTCAGCCCTTCACGAATTTGAAGTCATAAAATAATTGATGTTTAATATTTTGAGGCACTTCCTAACCATTTTTTAAAGTGGCTATTGTTGTCCTCTTGGGTTACATTAAAAAAAACAGCACAGACTGATGGTTTAAACAACCTAGATTTATTTCCTCCTGTTCTGGAGGCTACAATCACAAGTCCAAGATCAAGGGGAGAGTGGGCTCTGTTCACCTGAGTCCTCTCACCTTTGATTATAGATGGCCTCTTTCTCTGTTTGTCTTCACATGGTCAGTTTTAGTGCATGAATTTGTCCTTGGTATTTTTGAACTTTTTTTTGTCGAACTGGGAATTGAATTCAGGCCTTTGCACTTGCTAGGCAAGTGCTTATTCTACCGAGCTATCTCTCCAGACCCTTGTCCTTGCTATATTTGATCTCCAAATTTGCACTCTCTATAAGAGCATTAAATCTCACTCTTTAAAAGCCCTTGTCTAGTTCTTAGCCGGGTGTAGTGGCTCATGCCTGTAATCCCAGCACTTGGGAGGTTGAGGCAGGAGGATTGGAGCGAGTTCGAGACCAGCCTGGGCTACAAAAGTGAGCTCAGGACCAGCCTCAACTGCATA
>PVJA010003943.1:0-33675 GCA_004027025.1 Myocastor coypus | reverse complement strand
GTCTTATTTTAAACTGCATCATTAGTAATTAAAATAATGATGCTTAATATTTTTCATATGCTTATTAGGCATTAGTATAGTACATTATCTTTGGTGAAGTGTTTATTCAAATACTTTCTCCCCCTTTACACTGATGTTTCAGCAAAGTGATATAACTATTTCCAGTTTCTGAAATGCATTTAATGACAAAGAAACACTTCCAAAGTTGAAATGAAGAAACTGTTAGAACATACAAAGCACTTTTAACACTGGAAAGACATGCAAATTACATTTAAATGTTCTCTGAATACTGTTATAACTATTAACTTAATCAGCATTTCCTTACATCTCCAAAAATATGAGCCTCTGAATAGGGCTGAAATTTGAAGAGATTCTGAAGAATTCTCTTAGCATTGAAATAGTCTACTTACTACGAACATGCTATTTCTTTATTATTTCCTTTAGCCTTCTACAAATGATGTTTACCATTCCTTTTTATTACTTTTGATAAGAAATAAGAGTTTTACAGTTTCAAAACACGTTAGTAGTACATCCCCAATAATTGATGCAATGCATATTGTTGTTCTTGTAGTAGTAATTTAGAGCACAGGATGCAGACATGATAATTTTTTTAATCATTATTGATATAAAATTTCTTCTAATTGAACAAAGAGAAAGTAGTTGTATTCATAGTACAATATTCCGTAATCATAGTGGGTTATCGGCAGAATGGCTATGTCAGAAGCTATTGATTTAAACCTTTCATGGCTCAACATAGTAATCTAGCTTTACTTTTTATGCCTCGCGGTTAAACTTTTCTGTTGAATGGTTAAGGGCAAGTTAAAGCAAGACCTGTATAACAGAAGGGCTACAAGGTTAGCCAATATTTTGGCCCTAGCTCCTTAAGGTCAGTGAGGACTCAGGACATAAGATAATCTACACTATAACATCCTATAACTCAGTGGTGTCCCAAATTTTCTGTTCAATTTGATTTTGGGACCACAGAGGAAAGGGATTGATGATGTATACTGTGCCTAAGGAAAGTCATCTAGAGAGAAAACATTCTCTTAGGCTTTCACAGAGAGCAAACTGGTGAAGCAATGGATGTTTACCGTTCTTGTAAGATTGGCAAATTTGATCCTCTACCAAAATCTCTAAACAGCATTTTGAAGCTCAGATGGCCATGTGGCTAATTTTGCTTATTATATTTGAGTGTGTAGCAAAATATTGGACCACACCTTATTTTAAAAACATTAACTGTGATAGAAGTAACTGATAATATCAATAATTTTAAGTATGAAATTATAAATAAACAGGGATTCTGGCTTTTTAAAAGAAAACGTGCCCTTATATGTATTAATTGGTCAACTATCAGTAAATTTCAGTGTTTTCCACCCTTCTCTAATAGGTCCTTATCATTGTCAATGCTATTTATCTCCACATTCATCCTATTGTTTTATTTATGATGCAGTTAAGATGGAATAAACTAATGACATCCATTAAGCTTATGAATCTGCAATTTGTTGGCCTCTAAACTTGCACCCACTATTTAGAAATTGTGAAATTGGGGCAAAGTCGGTTGTACCCTTTGTTCCCCTCAACATTCTTCAAACTAATTTGCCAAATAATACTATTTTCAGGAAAGTAGAATGTTGAAAATTTCATGATATAAAGGGCAGGGTGTTAAAAATTTATTTATGCCACCATACCAATAGCTGAAATAATGACCAATATGTAGTATACACTAAAATTTTTTTGCAGTGGATTAATAATATCATTATTTATTATAGTTCCTAGTTCCAACCCACTAGCACGTCTTACCAGAATCATTGAGGTATTTCTCTACTAAATCACTTGCCTCAGTCTCCCTACCAACTCAATCTAAACTGACATGATTACCCAAAATCTTCTTAATAGATTTTCCTGCCTCAAGACTTGTCCTTCACAGTGTTCTTTAGCAATTCTACTTACTCATTCTTTGTATAATCATGCATATATTTTTAGTCAAATCTGTTCCTATAGAGAAGTTTAAGTAATTCACAGTGGTTATGGACTACTTTCTATATTCTTTATTATGTTGAGGTATCTTTTTATACACCTAGTTTCTTCAGATACTTATCATAGTATGTTATTGGATATTATGAAACACTTTTCTATATCAATTGAACCAATTCTGTGATTTTTTTAACCTTCCTAACGGGATTACATTTATGAGTTTTGTAAATGTGAAACCATCCTTGTATCCTTCGAATGAAAGTAAGTTCATTAAGGTGTATGATTCCTCTAGTGTGTTTTGAAATTTAACTTTCAAATATGCTACTAAGGCTTTTTTTGATTAATGTTCACCATGGATATTGATCTCTCTATATTATGGATTTTCTATCTCCTTGGCTAAGGATTTATCAGTTTTAATATTTTTTTTGTAAAGAACCAATTTTATTTACATGGTTCTTTGAATTGTTCTTTTAGTCTATTTCATTAATCTCTGCATTGATATTTATTATATATTTTCTTGTATTGGGCCTGGGTTTGGTGTGTTTTTGGTTTTTGAAGAACTTACTTACATTTTCTATTTGACATCTTTTTAATTTTTTCAATATGGTCATTCATAAATATAAACTTTCATATTACAGCTTCTTCTGGAAATCCTTATATGTTTTTTTTAAATTTTGATTTCACTTTAGACAATTTTACATTTTTTTCCCTTTTGATTTCTTCAGTGATCTAGTGCTTACCCGAAAATGAACTATTCATTCTTTCTATGTTTGGGCAGTGTCTGTAGTTTTCCTTACTGTTGATATCAATATTTATTTTATTATGACTTGATAAGATGCAAGAAATGTTTCCCTTTATCTGTAGTTTTATGGCTTACTTTAAGGCTATATATAATCTATTTTGGACAAAGTATGATGAGTTACTGAAAAGAAAGCATATGAAGTAGTTGTCAGATGGAATACTCTGTGTGTCTCTTAAATCCATTTGATGCATAATACAATTTAACTGTTGTGTTTTTTTATTGCTTTTTTTATTTGGATGACCTATCTTTTGTTGCAAGTAAAGTATTGAACTACTCACATTACTGTATTATAGCCTATGTATATCTTTATGTTGAATAGTTTTTTATATTGGTTACATTGATATTTGGTATATAAGTATTCAAAATTTCTATGACTTTTGTAGATTATTTATTTTATTAATTTTTAGTGACTTTCTTTGTTCTCTGATTAATATTTTACTGACATCTGTTTTGTTGATATGACTATAGCTACTTCTGTTTCAGATTCCACTTGCATGGCATATTATTTTCATGCATGCAGCAGAGTTAGCTCTTACTTCTTAATCTAACTTGCCAGTGTATATCTTTTAATTGGAGAGTTAGGACTTTACATTCAAAATTACTATAAAAAATCATTTATTAGTTTTCTAATATTTGATTCTTTTTGAACTGTCCTTTGCCTATCTAGTTTTCCTCTTTTATATGTAGAATTCTTTAAGTATATGTTTTAATGTTGGATTAATGGTTACGAATTCCTTTATCTTATCCTTACACTATGAAGCCTTTATTTCTTTTATATTATAAAGGAATGTTTTACTGATTATAGTAATCAGGACTGGTAGTTATTTTTCTTCAGAGCTTAACACACGTCATTCAAAGTCATACTGGCCTTTAGCTTTAATGCTAAGAAATCTGCAGTTATTCTGATTGGTTTGTTTTTGTAAATAACTTGGCATTATTATCTTGCAGCTTATAAAAGTCCTTTCTTGTTCTGTGCTTCTGGAATTTTAATAAGAAGATGACATCCTTTACTGGTCACGCATCTTTAGGCTTTAAATGCCTCCTGTACTTGGAAGTCCAAGCCTTTCCCATTTTAGGAATTTTTCTGTTATTATTCTACAGAATAGACTTTCTATGGCTTTTGGATATATTTCTGTGTTCTCTTTTTCACCCCAAAATTTTAAGATTGATCTCTTAACCACATTCCAGAATTATTGAATGTTTTGTTCATAATTTCATTTTTTGCAAATTACTATGTGAATATCATAATTTACCAACCATATCTTTAAGTCTGAAATATTATCTTCAGCTTGATTCAATCTACTGGAAAGGCTTTCCACTGAATTATTCTTTTTTGATATCACATACTGAGCTTTGTCATTCCAAGATTTGTTTTTTTTCCCAGAATCTCTGTAAAACTGCTTACACTACCTTACATAAGTTATTCAAGCACTTATTTGTATCCTGTTTGACATTATTAATCATTTTAAAATCAGGTTTTGAATTTTTTTTGACTGTTCATGCATTTGCATGTATTTGCATCCAGGTACTGATAAATTGTAGACCTTCGGGGAAATCAAGTTGCCTAGTCTTTTCATAGTTTGCGGGTTGTATGTTCGTATTTCTGGTCAGTTTTCTGTTGAAAGCTTAATCTCACGCCCAACTTAGAGAGGAGGAAACGAACTGTGTTAATGACCATGACACAAAGACAAACCAGCTATGGAATTGCAGCAAAAATAAATTAAATGTCACAACTATATCATTGTCAATAATGGAAAAGAGAGAAGAAACAATCATATGGAACTGACTAAAGACTAAAACAAATTAATATTTAATACATTTATAGTAAGAAATAATGTTAAACTGAAAGAGGAAGGTAATAAGAAAATGAGTTATAAAGCATGAATTAAAGGAAAAGAAATGTAAGAAGAAGACAAGGAGAAAAGAATGAGTTAAAAATTTTAAGTAAATAATAGAAAAACCTTAAAAAGAATAAAAATAAGGAGAAAAATTCCTTAGATAAAAGGAGTAGAGAAAAAAATAACAAAAACAATCAGAAAGAGAAGCAGGGGCCAGTGAGATAGTTCAGCAGTCCCAAGTGCCTCTTTAGGCAAGCTTAGGTCTATGGTTCGATCCTTTGCACCACAGCCCCATCCCCTGGGCAGGCTGAGTCAGCCTCAAAAAAGAAAAGAGAGAGAAAAGGGGAGAGAGGAGAGGGGGGAGAGGGGAGAGAAGAAAGGGGGTGAGGAGAGAGGGGAGAGGGGAGAGGGGAGAGAGAGAGAGAGGTATACATGTGTATTTACATAAATAAAATTGTATGATAGCTATACATTGTAGTGAACAGAATCATGCCCCTGGAGCCCCCTCCCTAAGATGTCTGTGCCATAATCCTCAGAATCTCTGACTTTGTGGTTATTGGGAAAGTTGAATTAAGATTACAGATTGAATTAAGGGTGCTCACTGACTTTGAGATGAGGCCAGGATCCTGGGTTACCTAGGTGGGTCTCCTGATATCACAGGAGAGAGAGAGAGAGAGAGAGAGAGAGAGAGAGAGAGAGAGAGAGAGAGAGAGAGAGAGAGAGAGAGAGAGAGAGAGAGAGAGAGAGAGAGAGAGAGAAAATTCTCCAGGACCAAAAGTAGTAAAATCGAACAGGTGAGAAGTAGGGTTGATGAATCAAGCCTGTGGTTCATCGTGTTGTTGGTTTTTCACTCCTACTGAACAGACTATTGATTAGTGAATGCTGACTCCTGCCTTGGCTTTCCCAACTGGGTGGGGCCAGTCAGTAGTGCTTCCTATATACATCAGTATTCACTCCAGAAGCTTTCAGTATTTTTCCCCTTCTGTACACTGAGTCAGTTCTGTACCTAAATAGCTTTGTGGCATGTCTGCTGCTGAAATTCACTCTTGTTCATGCATCCAGAGTGTAGCACATATTTAAGCAAAGGTGTCTTATGAACATGTTAGAGGGTGAGGAATTCAAACAAAACTGTGGGTTCTATTTTGTGCATGGATGGTGAAGGGAACAAAGAAATCCGATGGACTTGATTGTGGAATGTTCAGTCCCAGGTTCTTCAGAGAACAGCATAATGATGGGCCTTGCTGTTTTATTATAGGAGGTTGGACTTCTGACCACAAAGTCCTCCTCAGCCTGCTCTCCTGGCAGAACAACTTTCCATGGGGTCTCTGACTAACCTTTTCCCTCCTCACAGCTGTCTTTTGTGGGTGTCTTCCACTCAGTCACTATGGCAGGGTGTCCTGTGGGACCTTGACGTATGGCTCTCTTTTTATAGTTGAGATTTCCTTTTGTTTTATCTTTATTTCTTAATCATTGTCTCCAAAGATTCCCCAATCTTGAAAACATTTAGGACCAAGAATGTCCAAAGAAACAAATTATATTTATTATGTTTCATGGTATTACAGAGACTTTTCCTTCTACTCCAGTAAACTTGTCCACAGAACTTATGGGATGGCTGTGGTCTCCGTTAAAGGCATAATTCACCCTGTGCACTTTGTTTGTGATCAACCTTTAATACACATACACTGGGGGCCTGGTATGTGAATCCTACTATTCCTATAGGAAATGTGGCTTTCTAGGTTAATTGAGTTTTATGAAATACTGAACCTTGAGATGAGTATCTGGTTTGCATGACAATATCTCACGCTTATACCTTGTATCCCGAGTAACTACTCATGATAACATTATGCAATATATTGATCATTGTTACTCTCCTATTATCTTGTTTTGAAAGTTTTGATTTTTTTTTCTTCTTTTCTTAATTATAAAAAGACATAAAGTCAAGTGAATGGAGGGCCATACTGAAAATATTTTCTAGGGCCTTGACAAAGTATGGTTTTCATGACCTCTGATTTCTGGAGTAGCTCATGAGTGCAAACATGATCTAGTAGTCTGATCTAGTAGTGAGACTTTGAACACCCTGTAGACCCTTCCCAAAAACAAACAAACAAAAAAAGTGCTAAATAAATGCTATAGAAAATGTACTGGTGGATTTATTTTAACATATACAGAATCTTATTTTTTATTTTTACTTCTTTTGGGATATGATATTTTTAACTTCAGCTTTATTTTCTAAAGAGCAAGAAATAGTAAAAGAAAAAAACACTAGAAACAATACAGAAGTTTTTAAACAAAATACTACAAATTCAACAATGGTTGTTACATTGTATAATGTTGTCTTCAAATTAGTTGTCCTGATTACCATATATAAGCATGCAAAATTGGTGAACAAAAGTTATAAAACTTAAAAAAGAGGACAAAAATTAAGCATTAACTTCTTTTAAAACACCAGCAGAAACCAGAAGTAGTTATCCAAGCTGTCCTGTATATATACACACATATTTCTTTTGCCCTTCTTTCTTTTCTCCTTTTCCTCATCCCCATTCTTCTCTCCTTTCACACATAATCTTTCATCTTCAAAGTGTGCATTGTAACTTTCATATCCTATTACCTCTTTTAGATTCTTACATTAGGAAGACAATACAATGTTTACACATGTGGATCTGATTTATTTCGCCGCTGAGTGTGGTCTCTAGTTGTATCCATTTACTTACAAAAGCTTTGAATGTATTTTTTTTATGGATGTGTTAATACTCTATCTTGGCACAATTCCACATTTGAAATCTATTCTTCATTTGATGGGCATTTGGGTTGTTTCAAGATTTAGCTATGGCAAACTGTGCTGCTATAAACAAGGGGGCACCATGGTATTATGTTTTTAGTTTTTCTGAGAAAATATCCAGGGTTCAATGGCACCTCCAACTCTAGTTTTCTGAGCAATCTTCACACTGATTTGTGTAGTGGTTGTACAAATCTACTCTCCTACTAATAGTGGAGAAGCGTTCACTTTTCTCCACAGTCCCTCCAGAATTTCTTAGTCAATGACTTCTTAATTATAATCATTCTTTCTGTGGAATCTGTGCTGTTTTAATTTGCGGTTCTTGAATAGCCCGTGATATTGAACATTTTTAATATATTCATTCATTTGCCATTTCTATTTTTTCCTCTGAGAAGTTTATATTCATCTCAGATGCCAATTTTTGGGTTGGGTCTTTGAATTTTGAATTTTAGGGTCTTGATATTTTTAATTTTTTCTATGTCCTTGAGAGAAATCCTTTGTCTGAGGGATAGTCAGCTAATATTTTTCACAATTCATGGGAAAAATGGGTTTACTTTTTCTATTCACTGGATTTCCCTTTTACTCTGCAGGAAATTTATTTTCAAAAGGATGAGATAGCAGCTGTTGATTCTTTGAAGTATTTCCTATGCAGGTTGGTTTTTTTTTTTTTTCCCCCATGAACTCTCTACATAACCTTTGTCTTCAAGATTTCTACTTACTTTCTCTTCCAGTAGATTTAGTGTTGTTGTTTCAATATTAAAATCTTTGATCCATTTTGACTTTAGTGCATGGTGGTAGACATGGATCTAATTTTAGCCTTTGGCATATAGAAAGTCAGTGTTTCCAATACCATTTATTAAAGAGGATATCTCTCTTCTAGTGAACGTGGTGGCTGAGTGTGTTTGTAATGTATCTGCATCTTCTAATCAGTTCCATTGATCCTCAGGTCTGTTCGAATGTTAGTATTATATTGATCTTATCACAGTAGCTCTGTAGTATAATTTGAAGTCAGGGATTGTGAGACCTTTTCCCTTTCCTCTGTTGTCCAGGATTACTTTTGATATGCTGGATCTCTTCTGCTTCTAGATAAATTGTGGGAATGTTTTCTCTAGATGTGAGGAATAATAACGGCATTTTAATAAGGAAGGCATTGAATTTGTATGACAGTTTGGGGAGGATGGCTATTCTAACAATGTTTTTCTTTCTATCCATGAGCAAGGAATATCTTTTTTACTTTCTTTCATTTTTTGGCGGGGGGCAGGCTCAACCCACCCTGGAGGTGGCGCCAGTGCAACATGTGGTGTCCAGGATTAAACTGCGGTCCCTGTACACTTACCTAAGCTTGCCTAAGTAGACGCTTTAGACCACTGTGCTAGCTCTCTGGCCCCATAGCTTTCCATTTTTTAAAGATCCATATCTATATCTTTTCTTTTTTCAGAGTAGTATAACTTTTACTGTAAAGATCTTTTACTTTAATTGTGAGAGTGATACCTACATATTATATCTTTTATGTTATTGTAAAAGGCACAGTTTCCCTAAATTCTCTTTCAATGGGTTTGTTGTTTGTGTACAAACATGCTTTTGATTTTTGAGTGTTAATTTTCTATCCTGCTATGCTACTAAATTTGGTTATTAAATGTACAAGTCTCTTGATGAAATGTTGGACTCTGCCAAAAGCCTCTTCTGTATCTGTTGAAATGATCATTTGTCATTGGCTCTATTGATGTAGCGTGTAGATTTACATGTATTGAACCATCCCTGCATTCCTGTGATGATTTCCACTTGTTCATATTGTATAATTTTCCTGATGATTTACTGCATTTTTTGCTATCATGTTGTTGTGTATTTTTGCATATATGTTCATTAGGAAGATTGAACTGTCCTCCTTTGTTTTGGTTGGGTCATTCTCTCGGTTTGGTATTAGAGTAATCCTTACCTCCACGAATGAGGTAGGGAAATTTTTCTTTGGAAGGGTCTGCAGGGTGTTCAGGATCTCACTGCTAGCTTGGAATCCATCAGAACCTGGACCTTTCTTTTTTGGTAGCTATTTATTTACATTTTTAATTTTATTCTGTGATATTGGGTTATTCAGACTTTTTATATCTTCTTGATTCAACTTTGATAATTCATATGTATCTAGGAATCTGTTCATTTCTTCTGTGTCTTCTTTAAAGATTTTCAAAGTATGTGTTGATGAGCTTCTGAATTTATGTAGGATCTGTAGTGATTTAACTTGTTTCGTCCTTACTGCATGAATTTGGATTTTTTTCCCTTTTCTTGATAAGATTGGTTAGGGGTTTATGAATTGTACTTATTTTTTTTGAACAACCAACTTTTTAATTCATGAATTCTTTATATTTTCTTGTCTATGTTGTGCTAATTTCTGCTCTGATCTTTGTATTTTCTACCTTCTCTGGGTATTAAGCTTGACTTGTTCATCTTTTGCTAGAAGCCTGAGGTATAGCATAAGGGCATAAGGCTTTTTTTTTTTTTTGACTCATTTTGTTTTCTATTAATTTCCCTTCTTTGAACTGTTTTCGTTGCATCCCATAGGTTCCAGTAAGTTGTACCTGTACTGTTATTTGAGTAAATATTAATATCTTCTTTGATCTATGACTCATTGTTCAGGAGTCTGTTATTCAATTTCTGTGTGTTGGTGTAGCTCTGTAATTTCTTTTGCTAATAATTTGCAGTTTCGTTGCACTATGATCACATAATATGCCTGGGATAATTTAAATTCCTTTGCATTTATTTAAACATTTTCTTTTTGTAAAAAATATTATTTATTTATTCATTTATTTGATAGAGGGTCTCATTACACAGCTCAGACTCATAGTGATCCTCACGTTTCAGCCTGCTCAGCGCTGGTATCACAGGTGTGTGCCACCACACCAAGTTGAAAACATGGTGGCACAGCATGTAGTACCAGGGATCGAACCTGGGTCTTTTGCTTGCTGGGCAGGTACTTAAAGTGCCAAGCTAACTCTTCAGCCCTACTTAAACATGTTTAATGTGTTAGTATATGATCTCATTTGGACAACATATCAAGGTGCTGTTGAAAAGAATGTGTATTCTGATGTTGGGTGGAACACTGCAAAAGCCTATTAAGTCCATTTGTTCAGAATTTTGGCTTAGTTCTATTATTTCTTTGCTGATTCTTTGCCTTGCTGATCTATCAGTTTGTGGCAGTGAGCTGTGGAAATCCACCATTACAGTTGTGTTGTTACTTATGTGATTTTTCATGTCAAAATTTGTCTTCTATATTTGGGTGCTTCTATGTTGGGTACATATATATGTTTGCTATTTCTTCCACTTGAAGTTTTCCCCACAAGCATGTGGTGACCTTCTTTATATCTTTTGATCATTCTTGATTTGAAGTTCACATTGTTAATAACCAGAGTAGTTACCTCCGCTTTTGTCTGGGTTCCTGTCATATAGAGTATTGTTTTCAGTCCATTAGCTTTCAGTTTATGTATTTCCTTTTGAGTAACATGTGTTATTTGTAAATAGCCTATTGTTCAAATGTGTTCTTTGATTGATTTTGCTAGTCTGCTTCTTTTGATTGAAAAACTGAGGCATTTACATGAATGGTTGCAATTGATAGGTGTTGGCTCCTCTTTTTTATGTTATTATTTTATTTTATTATTTTTTGCTGCAGGTTCCCTACTTTTACCCTCTGTTTAATTACTTGCCTTCTTTGTGGTTCCATTCTGTTGTTGTTCTTGAAGTTATGATAACTTTTGCCTCTTTCTAGAATATCTGTCAATACTCTTTGTAGGGTTGGTTTGGAAATCATGAATTTCTTCATTTGCTCTTTGTCATAAAATTATTTTATTTGTCTATTAATTTCGATACATAGTTTTTCAGGGTACATCAATCTTGGTTGCAAGTTGTTTTCTTTCAGGATCTAAAATGTTTCACATTTTTCTTGACTTAGAGGAGTCTTTTTTTTTTTTTTTTTTTTTTTTTTTTTTTTTTTTTTTTTTTTTTTTTTTTTTTTTTAGGTTTTTTTTTTTTTTTTTTTTTTTTTTTCCTGTATTCTTTATGGAAGGGTCTACAGGGAGCTCAAGGTCCACTACTAGATCAGACTCATAGTCATCCATCTATTTACAGCCTCTCAATAGCTGAGACTTGCAGTGATCTATTTACAGCTTCCCAAGAGCTGGGATTACAGGTATGTACCACCACACCCCAGTCTCAATTGCAATCTCAGTGTGCCCCAGGAGTGGGGCAAGCACAACAGGCCCAGGGATCAAACCCCTGGGACCTGCATCTGCTTACAGGTGCTTTAATCTGCTGAGCTATTTGGCCAACTCTGACTTAGAGGTTTGTGTTGAGGAATCTGCCCTTTATTCTGATGGACTTTGCATTATGGGTGATCTGTTTCTATTCTCTAGTAGCTCTTTCTATTCTATTCTTTTGATGAATTTCTAGTATGTTGATTATTATGTGTCTGGGTATGGATTTATTGTGGTTACAGATAATGGGATCTCTACATTATTCACTTATATGCGAGTCAGATTCTTTTCCCATGCTTGATAAATTTTCTTTTAATACTTCAGCAAATAACCTTTTCAGGTCATTTGTGTTGACTGCTGCTATGTTGTTGAGAACTACCAGTATTAGGTTATTTTTCTTTGCATGATCTTATAGATGTTGAAGTGTTATTTCCTGGTTCCTTGTCATTTTTAAGAGACCATTCCTTTCACATTTGGTAGCTACAATATTGTCTTCAAGGTGTGAAAGTCTGTCATCAGTTTTGTTCAAGCGAATTTGTCAGCTTTTAAAGTTATTCTTAATTTATTGCATATCTATTTGAATGTTTCATGCATTCTAATACTTACCTATAATATTCTTTAATATTTTAATCATTTTTCTATTACCCTATTTTTATCTATGTCTTATTTAGATGTACCTAGTAATTCAGTCATGATAGCTGCTTTATTTATTTATTTATTTATTTATTTATTTATTTATTTATTTTTATTTTAACTGAGCTATTGTTTGTGATCTGATTTTGGCTGTACCCTAATGGCCTTGGTTCTTTACTTTAGTTGTTATCATACCAGAAATTTCAGGTGTGTGATTTCCAAGCTTTTCTATGTCCTTGTGTCATGGACTTGTTCTGGGTGGCCTGCATGTCTGAGATTGCCTTGTGCTACTTTCTTTTCACATATTTGAAGATCCTAATATTCAGCTGGGCTCAGCAATGCTGGTAGAGTGTGGGTCAGCAAGGCTTTTGCAACATAGGGGAGGGGCAGGTTCACCAAAGTGCCTGCTGCTTAGGGTTCAGTATGGCTTCTTCAATGATGAGGGGTACAGGTGAGTTGTAGCTTAGCAAGATTCAGTGATGATGGGTTGGGGGGTTGTCAAAACTCTGGAAGGCTTCCACACTGTAGGGGGTGGGCTAGAGGCCCCTTCGCTGTTCAGGGCTCAGACTGCCTAGAGTGATGGTGGAATGGATGGCCTAAGCTCCATAAGGCTTATGTGAGGTGGGGAGGCTGGGTGAGGGTCACGAACACTTCCACAAGAGTGGGGATATGGGCTGCATCTCAACAAGGATCTTGCCATGGCGGTGGGTGGGCCACAACTCAGTGAGCCTCCCGTGATGGGGATGTGTGGGGCAGGGCTCGCCAGGTTCCTGTAGCTGTGTGGAGCTCAGCTTGCCTTCTGCAATGGTGGTGGAGCAGGCTGAATCCCAGTGAGGCTCCTGTGGTGGCAGTGACAAGTGGCACGGGGCTCACTAAGTATGTAGTATTTGATATTCTTCAAATTTAATATTAAATTTAAAGATGTTCATCTGAAAATTATTTGTAATTCATACAATATATTCCTAAAAATTTGTCCTTGAACAATAAAGCCCCCTTGAGAAGATATTCTTTCAATATGAGTGGCTATTAAACAAGTTTCAAAGTTATGGCCTTTGTCCTTTTAGCCTTTTAATAACTGCCTATTCCTGCCACATTGTTTACATGTGCATCTAGCTTCTTTTTCACTGGCTAAATTCACTATTCAGCAGGAATATTAAACCTATTAAAGTCATAATTAGATGTGAAATTTAAGTTAATTATTTGTAGTAGCACGAGTATAAAGAAGAAGCTTACTTGACCTTTGATCTATGCATAAAACAAGTGACCTTTTTATCACTAAAATCCCCCAGTTAACTTGGAGATTTATGCAGGAAAGAAAAGAAATGAAAAGGATTAAAAAGACCAAAATTCATTAAGGTTTTGCTTCCCATATTAAAACTTCCAATAATTCTGCTTAGGGTTTTATTCTCTAGTCAACTGAGGATATATTCCTTCTTTACAGGGTTTAATGCGAACTAATAATCTAGAAAACTCAGATTTACTATTAAATTTCCCATTTTTTACTGCAGTGTTTTACTGCAGTGAAATTTCATTTCATCATGTCAAAAATTACATTTATCTTCACAAAAAATTAAGTAATCTTTTCAAACTTGTTAATCCAAGATTTCCTATATCAAATTAGCACACTCTGTTGTTGTTTTACTCCAAATGAAGGGGTATTTGATTACGCTTTGGCACCAAGTAATACATAAGAACCAAAGACTGGGCCTTTTTCTGGCATTAGTACAAATAGAATGAAAAGCAGATGATATCTTTTCTCTTAAAAAAGACCTTTATTCTGAGTCATTCAAGGCTTCTATTGATTAGCAATAAACCCAGGATTTTAATTAGACTTCATGAATTAATTCATGTGAGATGCAGGAACTCTCACACTTGCAAACAAGAGGTTTTCCTGTCTTTATTGCATTTTCTCTTTAATAATGTTCAGTGCCTTTTAAGCTGTTTCCTTAATCTTAGAGGGATTCTTACAGGTTCATCACATAAGACAAGTGCCCAGCCCAGACACATGGTAAGCTGGCACAGGTATCCTATTCTACTTTTCAATTTCCCATTAGAGATTCAGAACCTTTCACACACTCTAAGGGATTTGGCTTTGGGAAAATTCATCCTGCCAATTCTCTGCTGTTATCTAATTTACAGCAAAGAATTCCTGGATGCATAAATACAATTCTGCATTATGTCTATTTTTAGAAATTGTCAGAGGTTCTTTGATTTCCTCATATTTCTTAGTCTTATGCAGAAACGTGGAACACGGAAAACAGTTAATACACCAAAAAGCTCTTAGGCATTTTTGTAACATCTGGGGGAATAAAGAATGTAAAATGAATACACATATACAATGTCATTCTCTTTAAAATAAGTTATGGTCATATATTTTATTGACTAATGTTATTTCTTTAAAAAAAAGATTTTTTTCAGGCCAAGAATTCTGTTAATAGATGAGGCTAAAAATTAAATTGAAGATTCAGCTATTACAGTAAACTTTGACACAAATATCTTTGGAAAGATAGCACAAATGTTAAAAATATGGTTCATAAAATAAAGAACAAGGTGTGGTTAAATTTAGTTTTATTAAGAACTTGCTTTAACCTGACAAATGAGTGAATCAAGTTCTTATCTGGAGTCAGTGCTCCTCATCAAGAAAAGCATGTCTTCTCTGCAGATAATCTATACCAGTACAGTGGTTTTTGGCTTAGTGGTACCATTTCCTATGTTAGCAAAATAATAATAATAATAATAATAATAATAATAATAATAATAATAATAAATACTAGTATATGCTGGAAAATGTAGATTTATATGGAAACACAAATATGTGTTTTTTTTAAAAAAACGACTAAGCAAATATGCGCTTTTATATTTTGACAGATATTGCCATTTGAAATAATAGGAAATATGTGGCATTTAAAAAAAAAGAAAAAAAGTCAGGACAGGATTGATGCCATTCAGAACATGCTACCCTAACTACGGCACTGTGGAATTGAGGAAAACAGCAGCAAGATTATTCTCAACCCCACTTCTTCTCTGAAGAAGGCCATACAATATTTGTTTATTTATTTTTTATGTATTTGGTGCAGGGTCTGACTATGCAGATCAACTTGTACTGATCCTCCTGTTTTCATCCTCCCAGGCACTGGGGTTACAGGTGGAAGCTACTGGTCACTGGCTTTGCTGGCCCAGGGTTAGGGCCAATGCAGCCTGTGGTGCTGGGGAGTTAACTCCAGTCCCTGCACTTGCATACGAAGGTGCTTAATCTGCTGAGCTATCTCGCTGGCCCTATACGATCTTCATTTAAAAGAAGACTTCTTAATCTAGACAAAATCAGTACAGATGGAAAAATTAAGGAGTGCAAGAAATCTGGCCATGTTTCTGTCAGTTAATTGCTATTAGATAAAACATAAGATATTAAAATATTGTAAACCGCTTTACTCTGGTTAATCCATAGGGGCCTCCTCCAGCAAGTTTGTTTTCTTTTCCTCCTCGATACTAAAACACATCAAGAATCCATGGCATAGATTCCACTCATCTAAAGATGTCAATTATTACTAAAAAATTAAATAACCTTTTGAAAGTCTTCTCCTATGCTTTACCTTCCTTTATGGAGATATTAGAACAGATAACTCACCTGGGGCTCCTCTACCAACTTGAATGAATCTGGCCAACATTTCAGGACCAAACCTGCTTCCAGTGACCTAAGAAAAGCAAAAGTAAAAATTAACAAAGACCCAGGAAATCTCTGAAGCTCCTGGCTAGAGTACTTGTGTATTACAGACCATCCATAGCTGGACCTCAGGTAACAAACTTTTCTTCACTTCAAATTCATTAAAATTTCATACATAGTAGTTAGTGTATAAGCATCCCGCCACCCTCGCAAAGCCTCATGTAGGCATGGGGTGGCTCCTGGGGTTTGTGAGTGATTATTGTGGGAGTGGATGCTATACCTGCCCTGGGGTGGGTAATTTGCATTGCAGTGTAAGGAGGGGAGAGATGCTAGCTAGCTGCCTGAGCTGATGCCACTCTCTTTGCTCTTTTGCTTTTTATTCCACCATGAAAGGTTGCTCTCTGCTATGTGACACCCTACCTTGGAGCCAGTTGAATATGGAATGAAACCTCCAGTAACTAAATAAACTTTTTTTTCCTTCTTTTTGGGTGTGGGGTATTTGTCCCAGCAATGAGAGAAGAGTCGCTGAGACACATAGGGACTATTCCTATGAGTGCGATTAAAACAGTGAATTCTGGGACAGTCATGCATTAGAGCCTCTCAGATGACCCTGAACCCTGTCAATCATCTTTGTCCATCATACTCAGAAGAAGCAACCAGAGGCATCCAGGTAAGAATCCATATGTTTTGTACCCCAAAGCCCGATTTGATTTTTGTGTATTCATCTACCAGCCTGGTACCACTTTTCCCATTTGTGCCATCTTTTTTTTTGTTTCTGGTGGCACACACTTACATACCTGGTACACATCTTTCTGTTAAATACAATAAATGATTTTTCTTCTATCATTGGGCAAACACTTGCAATTTTGTCCTCACAGCACACAAGAGGCTCAAATCCATACCACACATGCATCACATTCAGTACTGTCATTGTTTGCTATTTTAAATTCATCACTGCCATAAATTATTTACACTATTTTTAGTCAATGTGTATATAAATAACTTCAATTAAAATTTCAAATTCAAAGCTTTTCTCTTTTGTGAGTGTATTTCTTGTATAATTATTATTTTCTTGGCAGTTTTGGTCATGGTTTTTATTTTAAAACTTTTCTAAAGAAAGTAACATATTTTTATGGCTTAATTATAATGTCCTTCATTTTTATTTTATCTTTGAAATGGTATTATTGTGGGAGCGGATGCTATACCCTACTATTTGAAGACCATTGACATCTATTCTTTGGAGCAATTATTTCGTATTTGGACAATTTTTATTTCTTAAAATTTTATTTTATTTTGAAGAGTAAAAGCAAAAACAAATAGCAAAAACAAAGAGTAACATATAACAATAAATATGTGTAAGAACTGAAAAGAAGAAATAAAAATGGAAAGGTATAACAGTTAAATGGAAATTGAGAACTCAAGGGTCAAACAACGAAGAGAGAGCAAGGAGAGAAGTTAGGAAACATGACAGGGGCAAAACCATTTATTTATATGCTCAAGATGATTAAGAAAATGGTCTTAAGTATCCCTGTCAGGTTTTAGAAACTAGCAATTAATGGTAGAACTCTCACCCTGACTAACTACGTATGCTGATGTCTGTGAACTAGGCAACTACACTGAAGATAGCAGGACCAGAGATAGAGCTCAGGACCTTGAACTTGCCAGGCAAGCACTTATTCCACTGAGCTGTTTCCCCAGCCCCCAAAATAGAAAATTAATCGTGGTTGTCATCTTACACATTTTTATTATGAAATCTGTTGCTCAGGTCAACAGATATAGTTATGTAAGATTGGACAAATAATTGAAAATTAGCACGCATTTCCAATAAATCTTAATTTTTCCTTGCTATTTAAAATTTTTATGCTCTTAGTTTATTTTACAGAGTATAATCATAATTGATAAGACATTAAAAGAACAAAATGTGAGGAATTCATCCGTGGCTTTTGTATTGCACCTTTCTGTCTTTGATGTAGTCGCTCAGCTTACAGATATTAGCATATAGAGTTAGTCAAAGTGAAAGTTTTAAACAATAGCTGCCATTTTGAAAGAACAGATGCAATTTGTACTATAGTCATCTCAACTATCCTGTATCTATACTTTTCTCCTTTCCTTTTCCTCTTTTTCCTTTTCTCCTTTCCTTTTCCTCTTCTTGTTTATTCTTTACATTCAGTTTATTTCCACCTTACTAAAACTATTATATTTTTAAGACTTTTATTTATCTTTCATGTTATTACACTCACAAGACTATATGATATTTACACATGTGAGTCTGATTTATTTCATTTATGAGTATAGCTTTTAGTTGCATACATTTAGGTATAAAGGTCTCAAGTTTGTCTTTCTTTACATCTGAGTAATACTCTTTTGTATGAAAATACTATGTCTTTTTATTCATTCTTCAGGTGGTGGGCGTTTTGGTTATTTTCAGCTTTTGGCTATGACTAATTGTGCTGCCATAAACATGGGTGCACATATATCACTGTTGTGTGATGTTTCTGGTTCTGTGAAATTACCCAGAAGGGGAGAATAGCTGGGTTGAATGGATCTTCCGGTTCAAATTTTCTGAGGTGTCCTCATACTGATTTCTTTCTTTCTTTTTTTTTTGTCTTTTTGAGACAGGGTCTCGCTATGAAGTTCAGGCTGGCCTTGAGCTCATTTTTGTAGCCCAGGCTGGTCTCGAACTCGCACCGCTCCTCCTGCCTCAGCCTCCTGAGTGCTGGAATTACAGGCGTGAGCCACCACGCCCAGCTCTCATACTGATTTCTATAGTGGTTGTACAAGTCTACATTCTCACCAGCAGTGGTTAAAGGTTTCTTTTTCCCACAGCCCCTCCTGTTATTAGTTGATCTCTTTGTGATAGCCAATCTTTCTGGGGTGAGACTGTATCTTAATATTGTTTCAATTTGCATTTATACCCTCAAGATATTCACCTACTTTCACTTCCGGTAGATTTAGTATTTCTGTTTTAATGTACAGATCTTTAATCCATTTGACCTTAGTTTAATGTACGGTGATGGACCTGTGTTTAGTTTTAGTTTTCAGCATGTGTGGAGAGCAAGTTTTTCAGTATCATTTGTTAAAGAAGTTATCTTTGTTCCAGTGAATATATTTGGCACTTCTGTCAGATAAGGTAACTGAGTGTGTTTATAGTTGTACTTGGATCTTCTAATTTGTTTCACTGATCCTCAGGTCTTTTTTTTTTCTTTCTTTCTTTTTTTTTTTTTTTTTTGCCTGTACCAGGCTGATTGTATCAAAATAACTTTGTATTCTTTTTTGTCCTTTTGAGACAGGGTCTCACTATGCAGTTCAGGCTGGTCTTGAGCTCACTTTTGTAGCCCAGGCTGGTCTTGAACTCGCACTGATCCTCTGGCTTCAGCCTCCCAAGTACTGGGATTAAAGGCATATGCCTGGACCAGTAACTTTGTATTTTAATTTCAAGTCAGGGATTGTAGTGCCTTGTGCCTTGCCTTTTTTTTGCTCAGGATTCCCTTTGCTATTCTACATCTTTTCCAGTTCCAAATAAATTTTAGGAATGTTTTCTCTAGATCTGTGAAGTACCTTGATATTATTTTGATTCAGTTTTCATTAAATCTGTATAAAAATTTTGAGAGTGTGGCCATTTTGACAATGTTGTTTCTTCCTATGCAGGATCAAGGAATATATTGCTATTTTCTGAACTCCTTTTCTTTCTTTTTAAAAAATTTGTTATGAACTCCTTTTCAATATCTTTTGGCAGAGTATTGTTATTTTAATTGTATAGATATTTACTTCCTTTGTTACATTAATTCTTAAGTATTTCATTTTTTTGAATGCTATTATGAATCGTACTATTTCTTTGATTTTTCTCTTAGTGTTTGTTATCTGTGTAGAGGAATGTTATTGATTTTTGAGTGTTGGTTTTATATCCTGCTGTGCTACTGAATTTGGTTATTAACTCTAGGAGTTTCTTGGTGGAGGTTTTTGGGTTTTGCATGCAGAGCATCGTGCTGTCTGCAAGTAATGACAGTTTGTGTTGTTCCTTACCTAATGTAGTTTTTAATTTTTTTCCTCCTGTCTAATGGCTCCAGCTAATGAATGTTTCCAGAATTATGTTGAGTAGGAGTTGTGATAGTGGATATCCTCGTCTTGTACTTGATTATTTTTCCTGTGCCAGGGATTAAACTCAGGACCTTGTGCTTGCTAGGCAAGCACTTATTCCACTGAACTACCTCCCTGGTCCCTTTATATCTGACTTTTGAATAAGGCTTTCAGTTTTTCTCCATTTAGGATGATGTTGGTTGTTGGGTTTTTATAGATGCCTTTTATCAGACTGAGAAACAGGCCATCTATTCCAATTTTTTCTATGAGTTTGATCATGAATGAGTGTTGGACTTTGTCAAAAGCCTTTTCTGTACTGATTGAGATGATCTTATGTTTTTTATTTTGACTTTATTGATATAACGTATTACATTTATAGAACTATGTATGTTGGAACATCCTTGCTTCCCTGAGGTGAACGCAAACTTGTTATGGCATATGATCTTCCTGATGGTTGGCAGTATCTTATGTGCTAGCATTTTATTAGGAATTTTTAGTGGGTCGTGGTGGCACACACCTGTAATCCCAGTGCTTGGGAGGCTTAGGCAAGAGGATCAGTGCAAGTAGGAGACCAGCCTGGGCTACAAAAATGAGCTCAAACAGCCTGAAATGCATATCGAGACCCTGTCTCAAAAAGACCAAAAAATAAAATAAAATGAAATAAAATAAAATAAAATAAAATAAAATAATTTTTACAAAAGAGAATTTTTGCATGTATGTTTATGTGGGAGATTGGTCTCTAATCTTTCTTTTTTAGTTCAGTCTTTCTCTAGCTTTGGTATAACTATAATACTTGCCTCCATAAATGATTTTGGGAATGTTGCTCCTTTTTCAATTTCATTAAAGAGTTTGTAGTATTGGGATTAAATCGCTAAATTCTTGCAAAATTCAGCTGTGAATTCATCAGGATCTAAACTTTTCTTTGATGCAGAATATTTTATTAAGTTTTCAATTTCACTGGCTTATTTTGGGTTATTTAAAGATTTTATGTTCTTAATTGGTTTTGGTAACTTGTACCTATCTAGGAATCTGTCCATTTCTTCTGTGTCTTCAATCCTGTGAGAGTAAAGATTTTGAAAATAGCTACTGATGATATTCTGAATTTCCATAGGATCTGTGGTAAATTCATACTTTTCATTCCATATTGCTTGAATTTGAGTCTTTTCTTTCCTTTTTATGATGAAGTTGGTTAGGAGTTTATTAATTTCATTTAATCATTCAGACAACCAACTCTTTGATTCATTAATTCTTTGTATTTTTGTCTCAGTTTAATTAATTTCTGCTCTAATCTATAATTTCACCTATCTTTGTTCTTTTGGCTTGTTTTTTCTTTTTATAAAAGCTTAAGGTATAGCACTAGTGTATTTTTTGTTCTTGTTCTGATTTCCTAATGTGTGAGTTCACCATCATGAATTTTTCTCTTATTTTTGCTTTCATAGCATCCCACAAATTATAGTAACTTGAATTTGAATTTTCATTGGATTTTAGGGTTGTTTAACTGCTTGTTTAAGTTCATCTGTAATCCATTGGTTGCTGAATAGCATGTTATCTAATTTTCATATATTTATGGGTTTTTTTGTTTGTTTGTTTGTTTGTTTGTTTTTTTGTCTTTTTGAGACAGGGTCTCGCTATGCAGTTCAGGCTGGCCTTGAGCTCACTTTTGTAGCCCAGGCTGGTCTCGAACTCGCATCGATCCTCCTGCCTCAGCCTCCCAAGTGCTGGGATTACAGGCGTGCACCACCACGCCCGGCTGTTTATGGGTTTTTATATTTTCCTTTTTATCATTAATTTCCAGTTTCATTGCATTGCGGTCAGATAATATGCATGGAATAATTTCTGCTTTCTTACATATATTTAAGCATGAACATGGGTTTAGTATATGGTCTATTTTAGGAAATATCCCAGGTACAGATGAAGAGAATGTGTATTCATATGTTGTTAGGAGGAACACTCTGTAAAATTCACAAAATTCATTTGTTGAAATGTTTGGTTGTACTCCAGACTTCTTTGCTAATTTTTTGTCTACCTTTGTCTATCTTTTTGATCTATCTATCTTTTTGAGATGGGAGTGCTAAGGTCTCCTTTTAAGAGTATGTTTTTGGTTTTTAGATTCTCATGTCCTTTAAAATTTATGTTATGCAATTGGATGCTTCTGTATTTTGTGCATACATATTTGTGACTATTTTCTCTTCTTGAAGTTTTGCCCTAACAAGTATGTAGTGACCTTTTACATATCACTTCATCACTCATGCTTTAAAGTTCAGATTTCCTTCAAAAAGAATAGTTATCCCTGCTTTTTTTCCATATCCCTTGGATCATGTAGTGTTGTTTGCCATCTTTTAACTTTCAGTCTATGAATTTCTTTTTAAGTTAAATATGGTTTTGTATATAACATATTGTTAGATTTTGTTTGTTGCTCCCACACACCAATCTATTAGTTTTTATTGGTCAAGTAAGTCCATTTATATTGGTGCTTATAACTGATAGGCATTGGCTCATGTTTGCCATGTTTTCTCCTGCTGATGGCTCCCTACTTTTCCTGTTTCTATTTTTTTGTCCTTGTGTGGTGAGTTCTTTCTGTTGTTGTTTGTGGAGTTGTGGTCATTTGGTCTCCTTTCCAGAATACCTTTTAGTACTCTGTGTGGGGTCATCATGAATTTCTAAAATATTTTACATCTGTTTAAACTTTCATAGAGAGCTTCGCAGAGTGTATCAGTCTCAGCTGGAGACTTTGTTTTTTTGTAGGACTTAAAAATTTTTTTGCTCCATGGTCTTCTTGACTTGATGGTTTGTGCTGAGAAATCTACTGTTACCATGAAGTGCTTTCTCTTAAATGCGACCTGTTTATTTCTCTAACATCTTTTAGTATGTTACTCTTATTCTGAATTTCTGAGATCTTAATTATTTTGTATGTGGGTGTAGTTTATTTTTGGTTGATGCTATTTGGAGTTCTATATGCTTCGACTATATAAGTTTCAGATTGTTTCTTCTTATTTGAGAAGTTTTCTACTATTACTTCTGTTAATACTATTTCTATGTCCTTTGTACTGGATCCTTTTTCACTGATGCCTATTAGTTTTTATGTTATTCAACTATGATATTCTGTTGAATTATTATTTCCTGGATCCTTATTGTTTTTAAGATATCTCTCCTTACCTGCTTTCCAGCAGCAATGGTGCCTTCAATGCCTGAAAGTCTATCTTCACTTTCCTTCAAATGGTTTTGCCATCTTTTTGTGGAGTTTTTATTTATTCTATAGCTCTTTGAATGTGTTTCATAGATTTTATTTCTCTCGTAGATTACTCAATCACATTCTGAAGTTGTTTACTTGCTTCAGGTGCTAGTATTTCAGAGATTTTAGGTGTGTGGCTTCCAATTCCTTCTATGGTGGTATCTTCTGGATTTGCTCTGGTTGGGCATGGGGTCTGAAAATGAATTTTGCCCCTTCACTTGGACATTTTTATTTCAGAAATAAATATTTATTTTGATTTTTGTTTTACTTTTTTTTGGGAAAATTAGACAGTGCAATCAGAAATTCTCTGTAAAGAGTCTATTCTTTAGGTATCTTTACTATGCCAGAGATTCTTGTTTTGTGTTTGTCTTAGTATTTTGCTTTCTCTATTCATTGAGAGTGAGAAATTGGCTTCCATTTGACATTATTCTCTGTCTTTCAGTATAAGGCTTTGGTGATGTTATTACCTGTCTCAGTTATTCTTCTCTCATTGCTGGGACAAATACTCAACTCCCAAAATTAGGTAGGAAAAGTTTATTTAGCTCACAGTTACTGGAGGTTTCAGTTCATACTCAACTGGCTCCTGGGCAGAGTGGGATATGGTAGAGGGCAGCAATACATGGCAGTGTCCTGTTGCAGGCCTCACCCCCTCCTCTTAGGTCCACTCTGCTGAACGCCATCTACAGGGCCTAGGCACAACACTCTTTCTCTCAGCTCCCTTCAGCTGAACTCAACCAAGAGGGCCTGCCACATGGCTCCTCCTCCCTGGACAGTTATTATCATGTAGAAATTACAACTTCAGTTTTATACTTTTAAAAAAAGCTAGCCTTTTGCTGACTAGTTTTACTGAATTTCTTAATTATTTGGGATTCTTTCTGCTCCAACATACCATAATTTAAGCTTGAGATTTCTATGTTTCAAGAAGAATAGACTATTTTCCATATCTGTTTTTTTCTGAGTTGAGTCCACGTTTCCCACTTCCTCTTTGTTTAGTTACTTCTCCCAAGAGTCCCAAATAATTTCTTAAACTCATGTGTTTATAATTTTTATTGTAAGTTCATTTCTCCCTTATCATTTTTCTCCCTTCCTGAAGAGTTGAAGAATGTTCTGTGAATTTCAATCCCCCAATTCCAGGAAGAAAATTATGTATTAAATCCCATAAATTCAGTATTAATCTCTGCTTAAATATTTAAATGTTTTAGAGTGATGTGAATACTCTGAATTTAGAAGTATTTCATGAGATATATCATTTTGTGAGCAAAATAGTAGCATGTCTTTCAAATACAATTGTAATCTTCAAAGTTGAGATATCAGCATATATATATATATATATATATATATATATATTCAAGAAAAAACAGCTGAATATGTGGTAATTAACTAAATAATATAGGGATGCATTTTTTATTACAAGCATGCATTGGAGCTGAGGATGTAATGTAGCTCAGTATAGAGAATTGAACTAATATTTATGAAGCTGAGTTTGATTCTTAGTCCTGAAAAAAATACATTATCAATAGTAAAGTCAGGTATAAAATACTTTGTATATTATTTTAAAAAAGCGAAGTGTTTTCTTTTGCTTATATACATATATATACATATATATATATAATTTTTGAAATGACAAACTGTAGTACTTGTTTTGTTTAATGAGATCATATATATGTATATATACACATATATGTATATATATAATAAAGTGTATGATTTTATGTCTAGACTATAAAAGAAACTAGTTTAATAAAATGCTTTTAAGAATAACATAGTGTCATGTACTGGGATTTCAATCACATCACAAAGTGCTATAAAATAGTACTTGCAGTTCAGGAATCAAAAATAGCATGTTTTCCTGCTATTTTTAATTCTTACATTTGGCATCTACTTTAGTCTGACATTTGAGAAATTTGAATGTGAGAAAAACAATAGTCTTGGTATTTTAGAAAAGGTCAATTATTTATGAATATTATAATAATAAATATATTATTAATTATAAATAATTTTGATAATTATTGATAACAACTTTCAATTTCAACAATGTTAATAATTAACAATTGTTAAGCAAGCAGGTTTATTTATTGGCACATTATAAACCTATTCTCAAAAGCACCAACCCCATAGGAAATTGCACTATTTTCTTATTTCCCTTGGAATTAACATGAGGAAGAGAAGATAATATTCATGACAGAGTAAAATCCCACTTTTATTTTAAGTAATTGGGCTCCATTTTAGCTCAGAGCATACAAACATGGATTGATTCTGTTTCACTTTTTGGAGATAGGGGCATGTATGAGCCTTTTGTCTTAAAATATTAAATACTTAGCTATCCACTGGAGTTATGAGGTGTGATAAAAATATATGTGGTGAATGTTTAAATTTAAAAAAATTGCAACAAAAGACATATTGCTATTAATTACCCCCCCCCCCGAACTATCACTTCTTGCTTTTAAGAGGAGTTCTTGTACTTCCTGCAGCAGTTCTAGAAGTTACCTTTTGTGACATTCTCTAGTTGTGTTGTTCTGATTGGTTAATATCATAAGGGAACTTAAAATATTTACCTTTCATGGTCACTTTGTCTTTGAGAAAGCGCTAGAAGTTGCATGGTTCTAGATCTGGTGGATAAGGTGGATGAGAACACAGCATAATATTTCTATTTGACAGAAATTGCCATAAATATTTTAAATTGATTAAGGACATCCAGGCAGTCTTGACATCACAACTAAAGACTCAATGGAGGACAACAAGAACTGCTGTAGAAAGCGGCATTGATGATGTTGTGTGTTCAACGTATTTTGGGGGGTGGGAGTTAAAGGCAATGCCTTTACCTATTTTTACTGGCTCCATTCAGCCGAACTCAAAAAATAGGGCCTGAGCACATGGCTCCTCCTCCAAATTTAAATGTCCACGGTAAACACCTTGTATCCTCACTTGATTCAGCTCCTTTGCTCAGAGATTACCTCCCAGAGCTGACACATCCACAGCCATCATACACAGATAGTGTTCAACAATGACCAGTTTACCTTCCTATGAATGGGTTGTTAAATGAATTTTGGTATCTAAATGATGAATTGCATACAGTTTTTGCATAACAATATTGAGAACAAAGAAATGGTGAAATGAAACTCTCTTGATAACTTTACTTTTATTTGCATACTCTTACATGTAATGCTCTAATGAGTAATAATAGCACATAAAACTATAGTATTGTACTGTACCATACCATTAGCAAAAAAAATCCACAATTCTGTGTTGTGGAAGAGGCCACCACCACTCAAATTCCTGCATCATCAGTCTAAATATGGGTTGTAAGACTCAGTAGCAGCTGGTAGTTCCGATAAGTCATTGTAAAAAGCAGATGTTAAGGGCTGGGAAGATAGCTCAGAAGAGTAAGTTCTTGCCTGGAAAGCACAAGGGTCTGAGTTCAATCCCTGGTACCACAAAAAAACAAAAAAGTAGGTTGTTAGGTAAAGAGTATGTGTAATGGTAATCTTCTCTAGGATATACTAGCAATGTTATTTTCATAAAATATTTTTCTTTGCATCTATGATTGATAGAGTATGTATATATTTATGTATATGTATGATATATATGTATATGTGTTACTGAATATATATTAATAAGTTTTTCAATACAGCATCATTAACTAGGAATTAATTAATATGATCTATTTTATAAAAAAACGAATTTATTGAAAATAGTATCTGAGTTATAAGGGGAATGCAATATATATTATTGTCATCAGTTCTCATTGGTGAGGCATAATATTAGACACACAGAAGTTTATAAAAGAAAAGTTTATTTTAGCTCATCATTTGTAGAGGTTGTGGTTCGTAGGTCTGGATCCAAGGTGGAGTGGCACAGCAGAGGGACATGGCAGAAAATAAACAGTTCATGACATGGCTTGACTAGGCAGAAAAATGAATCAAGGGAAGAGGGAAG
The DNA here is from genome assembly GCA_004027025.1 of Myocastor coypus. Taxonomy (NCBI): domain Eukaryota; kingdom Metazoa; phylum Chordata; class Mammalia; order Rodentia; family Myocastoridae; genus Myocastor; species Myocastor coypus. Next base: position 6,508 of record PVJA010003943.1, on the reverse strand, counting down.
GAAGGAGACCCTCCCTGACATGCTCCTCAGAGACTCACCTTCTTCTCCAACCAGGCTTTCCTTCCTACAATACATTTAGCACTAAGCATACTAGAAAACCATGTAATTTGCTATCTATACAGTTTCATTTCTATCCTTTTAATTTTTCTAGTTTTTTTTAACCTTATCACATTGGCCACATTTCTAATATAAGATGAATAGAAATGATGAGAACACACTTTATCTTACTCATGGTTGTAGGAAGAAAGTTGTCATTATTTCAATGTTAATTACATTATTACACATTCTGTAAGTTAGTTCATCTGTGTCACTAGTTCATCAATGTTCTGGACACTTATTTGTAATTTTAAAAAATAAATAAATATAGCAGTACTGAATTAAAGAAACCTCTTCTTAAAATTATTGTAATGTGAGGTTGGTGAGATAGCTCAGCAGTCTAAAGTGCCTGCATAGGCAAGCTTAGGCAAACATACAGAGACCATGGTTTGATCCTTTGCACTACATGCTATGCCAGCCTTGCCCCAGGGTGAGCTGAGCTGGACACACACACACACACACACACACACACACACACACACACACACACATACACACACACACATCGTAATGTGACAGAAATTTTAGACAATGTTAGTGCTATGAGATGAGTTAATTTCCTCTAACATTTTTAAAAAATTTTATTTATTTATTTTTTCTTGTTTCATAACCTTTGTTTGTTTATTCACTCATTTTTATGGCTGGCTCAGCCCGCCCCGAGGGTAGGGCTGGCGCAGCCTGTGGTGCCGGGGATTGAACCGCGGTCCCTGAAGCCGCCCAAACTTTCCCAAGCAGGCGCTTTAGACCACTGAGCCATCCCGCCAGGCCCTCCTCTAACATTTTTGTACTGAATCTTTATCTATGAATATGATCATATTTGGAGACTGGGATCAAAAAGACTGCAGACATCAATCAAGGATTGTTGGATGGACAGTCACAGAAGACCCGGTGTGGACACAATTTAAAGATGGCACCTGCAAGCCAAGGAAAAAGGCTTCAGGAGAAATCAAGACTGCTTCAATTTTACCTTGGACTTTTAACTTTTAAAACTGCAACAATGTAGTTCCATTGCTTAAGCCACCTACCTTTCGACACTGTTCTATTATGGCGACTGTGGCAAAATCATACAAGGTGTGATAAAAATGCCCTTTCTGGAAGGAGAAATATTTTGGCTCAATTTCTAGAGAACTGCTTTTATCAAAATTCCAATTAGTATACATTACTTGTCCTTTCATAAACATTTAATTTATTTTACAAAGAACTTAATTCAGCAGATTCATAGTCATACAGCGAGATCATAACTAACTGGTCTTACCTTCATAATTCATTTCAGTAATGAATTTTAATGGTTTTTAATTTTTTATTCATATCAGCTGCAACTGAGACTTCCATATTTTGTGAAGCTACCTATTTCCAGATCAAAATAGCAGATTCAAAATAAACAATGGAAGTACAGATATTACAAAGTCAAGGAAAGAAAACTCCAGTTACTTTACTGTGTGTCAAGTCTACATGATCTCTATCTGTATTGATTTAAAAAATATTTTTGTTTATAAATACTTTAAAACTTGAAGACAGCTGCACAAATAAAAACTAGACACACATCATTTGTATGCATTTTGCTTCATTTTTCTATTTCTATGTTCATCTACCTATCTTCTAAACACACAGACACACACACACACACACACACATTTTTTTTGAACCATTTTAAGGTATTACCTTATAGGGCTTTAGCCTTAAATAATTCAGCATTCATTTCCTAATGCTACTGATATCTTTATACCTTGTCACAGTCCAAGTATCAACACATATCAGTTTAACATAGCACGGTTAGATTTATCAACATTCAAGTTTTTTTTCAATTGACCCAATAATGTCCTTCATACCTTTTCCCTCTGATGTAGGATTTATTATTTGTTGTCACGTGCTGCATTTGATCCTTGCTTCTCTTTAGCCTCCTTAAATTTGAAACATTTCAACAGTCTGTCTTTGTCTTTTATGACACTCTAATTTTTCAAGTTAATCCTAAACCTCTGTCCTTCTGCCATTTTTTATTTTTAGCTCATTTTTGTAGTACAGAACATATGTTTAACTCCTTTGGGGGGTCTCGGCTGTTGGAGAAACTTATTCATTCCCTGTACTGTTACTTCCTTAGTGGAAAATAATATGAAATAGAGTAAATGGAAAGATTTTCCAGGTAGGAAAAGGGTATCATTCAGATTGCTCCTGCCTAAACATCAATATAAATATTCCTTAAATTTGTTTACCTGAACATGTTTTATTTTCCCTTATTTTAACAGGAAATTTTTACTTGTTACAGAATTCTAGGTTGACAATTGCTCTGTTTTTAATAGTTTTAGCACTGTAAAGAATTTTGTGCCATTTTTTTCTGGCTTGCATAGTTTCTCTTGAGACTTGAACTGTCACATCAAAAATTTATCATACGTGCTGACTTTGTTTAGTAGTTGATTTTGAGATTTATTCTTTATCTTTAGGTATAAGCAATTTGATTACGATATTTTTGGTATGATTTTTCTTAGTGTTTTATTGGATTGTGATATATATGATGCAATGTATTTTATTAAGAAAATTATTGTCCAATACCTGTACATATATATTTTCTCTTATTTTCAATTTTTTTTCCAGTTCCAATTATACATGTTTATTTGATATTTTTCTTAGATAAAATATATTACAATCATTTCTTCTACATCTTTTTTTCCTCTCTTCTTGCATTTTAGTTTAGATAACTTTTGCTGACCTGATTGAAAATGAATTTTTTTGGTAATGTGCTAGACTGCTGATAAACCTGCATAACAAATTGCTAATCTCTGATATGTCAATATCTTTCTCTTTGTCTGACTGCCTATTTGCTGTCTGTCTATCTATCTATCTATCTATCTATCTATCTATCTATCTATCTATCTTCATCTCTGATATTTTCAGTAGCCTCTGTTATGCGGTTTTGATTTCTCTGCTAAAATTTAACAACTCACACTTACAGTTGATCCTTTAATATCTATTTTAATTTCAAGGATTCTGTGTGTGATTTTGAGATTTAATTCTCTTTGATTTGTCATATATTCTTGCTTTTCTATGGTTTCTAATTTTTATGTTACAATATATTATTTTGAATTTCAGTAGAGTATTAAGTAAACAGCCTTAGTGCTCAGCCTTTAGAGAAAAAAGCAATGCCCCTCTTTTGTCAGAGTGCTGATGTGTGTTTTGTGTGTGGGGTGAATCTATTTAATTTAAATCTGGAATGGTTCTATGTTTGGAAGCTGTTCTTCACTGGCCTGAAGACACAAAGACATCCGGAAGAACTCTTCAGCAGACGCCAGAGGCAGTAAACACGCGGGCGGTGCTGCACCAGTCTCAAAGCTCCATCCCAAAGCTCTGCTGATGCTCTATGCCCGGGCGACTCTCAGCTGTCCCGCCTTCCTGTCTCTCCTCAGTATTCGGTGGAGTTTCTCTGTCTTCTGTCTCAAGGAAATTCTACAAATACATTATTTTATTCTAAACAATCCAAAGGTTTTGAAATACTATGGTTTTTCTTTTCTTTCTTATTGTTTTTAATTTATTTGTAGTTTTCTAGTTCATTCTTACTGTTGGGAAAGCAACATGTTTCTCCTGGTTTTCTTTGTCTTCCATAGAAGTGGAATTATTTCATTTTGGGGTGAAAAGTGCTCCTTGAATTTACAAATCTCTTCTTTTTTTTTCTGTCTTTTTTTTTTTTTTTTCAGTTTGTGTTTTTGCATTACATTTGAGATTTTGTTGTTCTTGTTGTTTCCGTTTTTGGTTTTTGTCCCAAAAATGTAGTCATGGATGGGCTGGTGAGATAACTCAGCAGACTTAGTGCCTACTTAGGCAAGCACAGGGACCGAGGTTTGATCCCTGGCACTGCATGCCCTGTTGTCCTCTCACCCAGGTGTGTTGAGCCAGTCAACAAGTTCAGGCATGATGTCACACTCCTGTAATCCCATCGTTGGGGAGGCCACCCCAGGAGGATCACTACAAGGTGCACCTGTGTAATGAGACCCTGTACCAAATACATCCATAAATGGAAAAAGATAATTTTTTAAAGATGTATTCTCTTTATTCCTCTGAGAGCCTCATTGTTTCCTGACGATTACTTTAATCTAATCTGAATTACAATTTAAGCCTGGGGAGACATGGATAAATTTCAGAGAATAGAAGTTTTGTGTTTGAGGCTGGAGTATTTTTCTTTAGTTGTTTTTACTGACTTCCAGAAAAAGGATACTTTGCTCTATTAAACTTGATCTTCTGTTACTACTAAATATTTCACTTTTATAATAATGCATTGGCATACTTGTAATGATATAAAATAATCTATACTAAGATTTTTAAAATTCCAACCATCATTTTAAGCAACAAAAATAATTTCAAATAGATTATTTAATCCCTATATAAATGTAATCACAAAGTTTTAAAATCTTAACAGGACTATCTGACTTAAAAGAGTTGTATGTGCCTAAGGAGAGTCCCCTAGAGAGAAAACATTCTTTCAGGCTTTCAAAGAGAGCAAACTGGCCAAGCAATGGCCATGACTCATCAAGACGGTTGACACTGACAACAGTTTTACAAAACACTGTACATGTTTTCAAAGTAAATCCTGAGGGGATTTGACTGATCTTTGAGATAAAAAAAGTTGCTAGTAAAAAGTGTGAAATTATTTCAAAAGGTAGCTATAGAATATATGATTTAAAAAATTGAAACTAGCAAGGGAAAGTTGTTTGTAGAAATTTAAAAAGGAATCCTTACTATCATCTCCCTATCCATCCTGTAATGGCAACTTGATTAAAAAATTTCACAGTGTTTTAAAAGTTTATACATTTGCTAAACAAAGTAGTTAAGATCAAATCTGATTATTATGCATAAAATGCTAGTAACTTAAAAGGAAAATAAGCTTATTTATCATAGCTATTATAATTTTTAAGACTATGAAATAATCAAGAATCCATTATACTATTAAGATTCTTAATAGTAAAATACCATTATTAAATTTTTGCAGCTATATTTTGTCTGTGTGACAGACATACACTTGTGTAAGAAGAAAAAGCTACAGAAATATAATTTTTTTCCAAAGGGACTTTTTTTGGTCATTTTACTATTTTGTTTTTTGGTACCAGGAATCGAACTCTGGGCCTTGTGCTTGCTAGGCAGGCGCTGTGCCACTGAGAATTTTTTTAAATGGACATCTTATTAAAACTTTCCCTTATCAATATTGCTTATTTTCCAACAGTCACTCATTATTTTCCTGCTCACTTAGCAGATCAATAGGTACATGAAGAAAACTGAAAGAAGCATAAGTATTACATAAAATCACAGAGTTGGTAGTTGCTAGAAAAATGGTACAGAGGTCCTGATCATGCCTTGTCCAGAGAAAGATACAACTAAAATCTCTGCTTCTGAAAGCTGATTTATGTTTGGAGAAGCTTTAGCAGTCTGACGGAGTTTTATTCTTTCTTCTTTTGTTAAGCTCTCAATGAAACACTTTTGGAATCTGATGTCTGACTTTGATAAGTGAAGATGTGCTCCATGGGTATTTGAGAATTATCTGTAGAAACAGGCAGGCAGCACAGTGTGGTAAGGCTTACATTGTACACAGAAGGTCATTCTTGTGGACTGAGACACTGGGTGCAGGCTCTGAAGACAACGATCTTTCCCTGGCAGTCAGCAGTTAGTATTAGGTAGTTTCCTAAGCCTTGTGGAAGAATTTCCACACTGGTACACGGCAGGGTGAAAAACTGTTGAGGTTGATTTCTCCAGAGATACCAATTGTCATGCAACCTGGCTGGCCCTTTAGGTAAGAAAAAGTTTACAGTATGAAATCATTTTTGTAAACTGCAAATGAGCACAACACAGTCCAAGGATTCCTTTCCCAGTAGCCTGCTCAAAGGATGACTTTTCCCACTTCAGTTCTACTTATAGGTAGTCTTTTTAAAAATCATTTACCTATTTATTTGTTCCACACAGGGTCTTGCTCTGCAGTCAGACTTGCAGTGATCCTCCTGACTCAACCTCCCCAGTACTGGGTTACAGGCATGTGCCACTACACCTGATCTCAGTGGCTGGCTTGGTGCACCCGGGGTGGGGCACCGAGGATCAAACCAGGATCAAAACAGGGTTCTTGAGCTTGCCAGGCAGGCACTTAGACCTCTGAACTGTCTCGCTATCTCCCATCCAGTCTTAAAGGTAGCAAAGATATCTATTAGCTTCCTTTGCTTGTTCCAAACTTTTCCTCCTCAGTACTCTCAGCATTACTTCTTGTTAATCCAATTTTATCATAGATTTTCCTAATTTTAGGTCCTTGCAATGATCACAGTCATCCTTCCTCATTTTCAAACAATGCTTTTCATGCCAAGACAATTTTTATTCTCCATAATATGAGTTGGTCTTAGGTCTGAGTTACTTTGAAATATATGTTGAAGAACTTTCCAAAAGCGTT
>PVJA010003942.1:43066-90476 GCA_004027025.1 Myocastor coypus | reverse complement strand
GAGAGAGAGAGAGAGAGAGAGAGAGAGAGAGAACATGCATACATGTGTTTTTAAGTAAACTCTAGTAGTCACTCCTATCTACAGGAATATGTTCTAAGATCCTTAGTGAATGTCTAAAACTGTGGGTCATATGTTATCATTGTAGGTAGCAACAGAGAGGCCTACAGTCAACTGGAAGTGTTCATTTTTAATCTCACAAATAAGGAAAAATAGAATTACTATAGTTAACATTACTTTATTGCTTCCATGTGAACTGTCAATGAATGGGGTCCCATTCTAGACCTTCTCACCTTCTGCGGCCCTCTTGCCACCCGCTTCGGCCATTATTTCCTCCCACACCACTCACCCACATGGACTCGTGTCATGAGATTTTTGTAGATTACAAAAGTATATTGAATTGATCTCATGTTAATTAACCAAAAATCTACAAAAAGTAAGTTCAGTAAAAACAGCTTGACTAGTGGCAATACATAGGGCATGAAATAAGAAAGGGTTATTAGCTGGGTGTGGTGGCGCACGCCTGTAATCCCAGCACTTGGGAGGCTGAGGTAGGAGGATCAATGCGAGTTCGAGACCAGCCTGGGCTACAAAAGTGAGCTCAAGGCCAGCCTCAACTGCATAGCGAGACCCTGTCTCCAAAAGACAAAAAAAAAAAAAAAAAAGAAAGGGTTATAAATGTTTGAAAAAGTTGATAGGCAAGAGTGTTGCAAGTCAAATTGAACAAAACAAAACAAAAATCTAGTAGGGAATACACCACTACACTTAAAACAGCCTCTCCCCCCCCCCCCAGTAATTATTTGATCAACAAGGCTATGTCTTGCAAACTTTCTGTAGTTTCACTGAGTAGAACACAAGGTGACATTGTCACAGATTCATAGTTCTTACCAATTCTTGAGACATCTTCCCCCTCCAGATTTTCCAGGACTGAGTTCAGTTTTTCAACATGAAAAAATTGAGTGGGATTTTTTTGGGGTGAGGTGTGGTTCTCCTCCACAAAGAGGTAATGAAGTCCTAACTCTCCATGTCTTAACCTTTGAGCTTATTTGGAAATAGGGTCATGGAAGTTTTAGTTAGCGAAGTCATACTGGAGTATTATGGACAAAGAAGAGGAAAAGCAGACACGCTGACTCATGAAGGTTGACACCTGGTGGCTTTGGGATCAAAGAGGGAGACAATATACCTACAAGCACAGGCCTGCAGAGTTAACCAGACACCAAGGAAGGACCTTGCCCTGGAATCTTCAGATACAGACAGACCATTACCCTACCGACACCCTCCTACCAGACTTCCAGCCTCCGGAGATGGGTGAGCTAGTTTCGGCTCCTGCATGTCACCCATCTCGCAGCACTGCGCTACAGAAACCCCCGAAGCTAATACAGATAGTGAGAATCTTAGGAGCAACGTGGCTCCATTGATTTGTAGTTAATAAAATCAACCTATTGTGCAATTGATTTGACTGAGAATTACAAGGGATAACTGCAGCTGGTGAGTTTCCTGTGCCACTGAGACCAATGTTTCATTTCCACAAATAAAGGAGGGTGAAGTCCCTGCTGGTGGAGGTGTTCAAATATAGGTAAGACCCAACTCAGCAGGGAGGCTGAATGGGTTTAAACTTTTATGTGAAGATCTATACTGTAGAAAAGTATACACATGTCTTACCCAACTCTATCTCTCAGTCTAGAAGGTCCAGAGGTTCATGAGTATGCAGTCCAGTAGGGCTCAGGCTAGGGATTTTTGGTCATATCTTAAATAAAAATACAAATATTTGCCTAGTTGTATCAAAAATCCTGGCATATACCTTAGTCATTAATATCCTTTCCACTCAGAAAATTCTCCAGGCCCCCTGACATAGACTTTTGCCAATGCTTTCAAAGTGAAGGATGATGTATTGAGCACATATTACCCATAATCTTATCTGTGAATTGTGTATGCAGATATTTAACTGTGTACATTTACTGCAGAATGTGCTGTGTGATGATAGCTAAGGTATATGATAATGACCTTCCAGAAGAGCGGTGCAGCTTCCTGGGAAAGTCATGTTGCTTAGGAAATAAATCATGTCCATGGTTTGGAAATCACTTGGACCCACCTGATGTTCATTTGCAGCCAAGAGCCTATTTGGCATCACATGCTGTTCACTTCGGAGAAGTTCCAACACCAGAAATTGGAGTGGAAGTGGCGGAGCACATCTGGGATGGCAGTGGTGCAGGAGGCCGGGCATTATTATTCAGGCTCGCACGCTTAGGCTTTCTGACGTGTACCACACAAACAGATGCTGAGCTGTGCACACAGTGATCTAATTAAGGGCATGGGCTATTTTTCTAAAAGAAAAAGCAATTATCATCCATTTTCCTTGTAACTGCTCAGCTTGTGTCAAGCATTTGCAGAATTTATTGCAAAATCAGAATCCGTGTGATTTTTAAGTGAAATTTATAGAACATATTTAAAACTCACATAATAACTAACACCTATCTTCCCACCTCCCTGTTTTAAGAAGAAGCTGGCACTTTTTTTTCTCCTCCTCTAATGTAACAGCCAAATGCTGAGAAGTATCTCGAAAGACAGTTCTGATGTGAGAATCTCCAAATATAAAGAGAAGTTGATTGAAACTGGCTGAGACGTGCATATACTATAGAACAACCTCTGTCTTGTCTGTGATACCTAATTTCTTTCACAGGTTCCCAGATGAGCTCTTTTGGAGACAAAAATTTCTGACTGTGCAGCGAGGTAGCCCTGACTGTCCTTGGAAGGATAGGGGTTGGAGATGCTTTTATCCACAGCAACCTGCAGCCCCTTGTCAGACCTACTGCCTATGAAACCTGCCACACCATAACACCAGAAAACCGGGGAAACATGGCCGAGATTGAAACCAGAGAATGTCTCCAGTTGAGGGTGAACCTTTGGACACCTGAAGTAGGTACATTCGTGAATATCCTCCAAACACCAGCTACGTTGGCAGCAGAGTAGAGCCTCCAGACATGTGCTGCCCAAGAAAGAACTTCCAGACCTTCTGCAATCTCCTCCTCAAAGATTTCCAGTGCCAAGGTTCCTCACAGAAACTAGCCTGCCAGGGCCAGAAGAGGAATGATATCCTATAGTGTTCAGAAGATCCACTTTCTCAAGGGAATAGTATCTCTCAGGTACATTTCTGTCTCAGCATTTGAGGGACTAAAGATCTACTGTGGATCCTGTCAGCAAAGAGCACCCATTCCCGTGGTGCACTGGCTAACAGGAAAGGATTGCACTTCTGGAGCTTAGGTATAAACGATCATTACCACTAACATAGTAATCTACTGATTGGAAGTACATACTTAAGATATTTTTTAAATAATATATTGGCATTGATTAATGTTCAAAGCATTTAACCTGGAAGGCTGAGGCAGGTAGATTGTGCCAACATGAAGGACAGAGGAGATCCCATCTCAAAAAGAAAGAAAAGAGCCAGCCTGATAGTGGATTAAAGCACCTGCTTAGGCAGATTCAGGGGCCGGGGGTTTGATCCCTGGCCTGCTGTGCCAGCCCCGTCGCTGGGGCACACTGAGGTGGTGATTAAGCCTAGGCATGGTGGTGTGCGCCTGTAATCCCAGCTCTTGGGAGGCTGAAAACAGAACGATCACTATAAGTCTGATCTATGTAGTGAGACCCTGCAGACCCTATAGACACTATATTAAATACATTTAAAAAAAAAAAAAAAGAAAAGAAAAGCAGCAATTTAACCACTAAATGCTAAATAGATAAACAAGGTGTAGTATGTCCAAATAGCAGAATGCTATCTAGCATTAAAAAGGGACAGGGTCCTAAAATACAGACACGACATCCACAGGGACACTGGGGTCATGTTATGCTAAGTGAACAGGCCAAGTATTAGGTCTGTGAGCTCAGTGGTTGCCAGGGTAGTGGGGTAAGGCTGGGAATGATTGTTTAATGGCTACGAAGTTTCCTTTGGGGGACTGACAAGTTCTAGGACGAGACAGTGGAGATAGTCACACATCACCGTGAAATGATGTCACCAAATTGTGCCCCTCAAGATAGTAAAAATGGTTAATTCTAGGTCGCATGTATTTTAACACATTTTAAAGGGTAGACTTCACATCTCGGTTTCTACTTCCTCCACTGTGCCCTTGGATCTTTAATACAGAAAAATCTGTGATAAACTACTTAGTGGTAATCTTTGCAAATGCAGATGCATATGCGTGTGGAACACAAGAGCTACTATGTTGTTGAGCAGGACCTTGGTGGCCACAACTGTCTAGGACACCAGGCCATGGGAACAAAACATTCCATAAAAGTGGCCACGGCACCGCTGTGCGTCATGGTGCCTTCAATTTTCTTGTTCTATCCTAAGATCAACTGCTAGTCACAATTTACAAACAGGTACATGATGCCGACACAGGCAGCTGCGCTTGTCCCAGGTACTTGTCATGCTGAGTGCCCTGCACACTTTTGTCACACGGTTGAGTGAACTCCTTGGGGTCTGTTTTCAAGACCATTGCAGTGACTTAAAATACATGGCTGCTGAAGCACTGTGAAGTCCGCCTGCATGCCTAGTGGGGAAAGGGGGGCAATTTGGTTCACCATGCTGAGATTTTTCTTTTACTTAAATCGTTTAAATTTCAAACTACATCTTTTATTTCTTTCAACAACATTAAGCGTTAGCACGTTGGCGGCCCGTTCCTAGGAATGAAGACTAGAAATCTTTATACGAAACATTAACTCTGTGGGCTGAGCTGGCAGCGTAATAGATCTTCAGCGCTGCAAAGGCAAAACCCACCCAGGCTTCCTCTGGTCACAATAAAACACTGTAATTCTTTTATTGAACCGAGAGCATTTAAGTCACAAATATATCTACACAGAAAGCAACTGTGGCAGCTCCTCAAATAGATGACTGAAGGAACCATGCCGTGGCAGCCCTGATGGGCCCTTGTGTTAAAGGTGAACATAATAGGCAAAATTAGAAAGAACTGCTCAGACCCAGGGCAATCGATGGCACCTAGGAATTGCTTGTTTGCGTAGGGGCCACTCCTAGTTCACATGCAAAGCCCACTGCATTCGCAGCCAGATCCTATCTTCCCTTCCCTGGCTGGACTTCTTAGGGTTTCCAGACACTTGCCTGAATGAGTTCACTTTCTTCAGCTGATCTAATAAGGTTTCAGCCAGCTGACAAGGCTGAATACGAAGAAAAATGAATCCCAAGAGATAAGTTCAACTACTTATTGGACTTAATAATAAGAAAGGAGAAAGAACAGCTCAGACATCATTGTGGTCAATACCTTTGAATCTTCTCTTTAGCCACTAGAAACTCACAAGATCCTAAACCTGAGAGAGGTTTGGAAATTAGCGATTCACTAGGCTGGCCTCATTGTCTAATGTGACATAGTAACTTAACTTGAAACTTAGTGGCTTGAAACACAATTCAGAATCACCAAGTTCCTGTAAGTGGGCAGTCTGGGTGAGGCTTGTCTGGTGTCCCGCTGCCAGACCTCCTGGCTGCTGTCCAGCTGAGGTTCAAGGCCTGTGGTCACTGAAGGCTCAGCCGGGGCAGCATCTTCCTCTGGGTCCACTCAAGAGCACATTGGCGGGACCCAGCTGCTCCTGCGCCTTGGACTGAGGCCTTGGCTCTCATGAGCTGCGGGCCAGGCCTTCCCTCTGCTCCTTGCCCCATGCGCCCCTGCCTACAGCAGCTCAGAGCATGACAGCTGGTTTTGGAACAAGCAAAGGTGAGGGCAAGAGAGAAGTAGGAACAAAGCTGGCGGCAGAGGCTGCTGCAAACGTTTCCACATGCGTTGTCCATTGCTCCCTAGCAGGCGGAGGATCACTGGGCATGATCCCTGAGGTCCCTGGAAGGCAGTGCTTGCTGCTGGAAGACAGTTCTGCTTTCTCTACTGCGTTCTCACCAGCTTTTGCTTTAACTTCTTCCACGGGGAGACCTGCCACTCCCAAGGAATTCTGCTCATCCCATTTTAGAGCCCTAACTACTTAAGCAGTACTAATAGTTAGTCTACCTCCCACTATCTGGACACCCAAGAGTTTGTTAAACACCCAGAAACTCTTAAGAGATGCTTTAACTCAAGATCTAAAGATGTTTAGAGAAGAATTTACCTTCTGAGACAAGCTATGTGAGGAGAAATAGCGTGGTTATCACAAAAGGGATTCCTCGTGCAGCCAGGTAGGGCCATTTCAGGCCTCACAGATTTCCCAGTCCCACCCCCACCCTCCTAATCAGCCCAATTCCAGGCTTCCAGGCTGCTTCTGGAATGCATGCAGGTTTGTCTAATCATGCTCAGGCCCACCAGGGAAGGCTTAAAACAGCCCTTGACTCTTTTGTCCTCACAGAGGTTCAAAGAAAGGCAGACAAGAACAGTCGCCTGGCTGCTGGAGAGCCCCACAACTATCTGTAGAAGGGGAGGGGCAGTGAGATAACTCCCATGAGCCATGGGGAAAAGCCTTTCAATCAATCAGGAAAGAGAAAGGCAAAGAACTACAACTCTGAACACGGTCACACCATATGCCTCTGCAGTCTTGATTTCCCAAGAGGCTGGGCTGCGTCTGGTTGGAGCGTTTAGATAAGCATTAATGTGAACCAGGAAAGGGAGGAAGGGCCCGTGTCTCCAAGGATTCTGTTTACTCCCTTTCAATAGTAACATTAATACTTCTCATTATCCTCTATATCTAAAATAGAGCACATCCAGGGGCCTACACCAGTGGCCAGGAACATTATTCACTAGCTTGAAGGGTTTGTAGGGAGTATCTGACCATCCAGCTTATGAAAAGTCATCCCAGGAACTGGAAAGATGAGTGCTTCAGAGAGGGTCGGCTTCAAATGGAAGCGTGGAGTGCACACACTGCAGGTCCACGTAGGTACCCTGCTATCAGAATCAGGCTGCTGGACAGGTGATTTCTGAGCAATGCACCAACAGAATGGCGAGCTGTGGGTATGTTCGCTTATACCTGTCGTGTGCAGTGATGGCTTCCCTCCCTGCCTTTGACATTCTCAGGAATGAGCTGTGGCCCATCCATGCTGTACCATTTTCCCTGGGTTCTAGGGTAGCAGTCAGCACCCACCCAATGGGAATTCCATTTTTGTCTTTGACTAAATTGTCAAACTGAGAACCAACCAAACAACCAAACAAAAATGCAGGCACTAGATCAAGTCCCTAACTCTAGCAATTTTCCTACAGGGCCTGGGGCAGACTGCACATTCCCTGAGCCTCAGATGCTGGATCTCCAGCAGACAATGAATGTAAATCCCAGCCTATAGGAGAAATACTATTATAGAACTGGGAGGAAAACAGGAAAACACAGGGCGCTGCCACGGTCTGAAGATGTCTCCTGGAGCATCTGTTTGATCTTTCATCTCTCAGTGTTGAAAAGTGTGTCCCTGTGGGAGGTGCTTGGATCATGAGGGCGCGGCCCTCAGAAGTTGGTCCCAGGGCTCTCCCCCTTTCCTCACCTGCTGATCTGGCCTGCTTGCTCTTCTGCTTTTGTCAGAAGTTGAGGCAGCACCTGGTCCTCATGAGACATCACCACCTGCGCTTTCCAGCCTCCACAACTGTCAGCTAGGATAAACCTCTTTTCTTTTTAAATTATCCAGTCTTAGGTATTCTGTTATAATAACAGAAACTGGATGGAGACAGGTGTCTTTTTCTCAGATGTTTTACTGGGAACCAATAAGTAAGCCAATAGCCCTTTTGGAAATACACCAGTGAGGACATTTACAAGGATACAAGGAGAACCCAGAGCCATGCTCAGATGCACACAGGTCATCACAGTACATATGAAGTAGGTTGGGAGTACAGAAATGCATGTTCACAAACCTAACTTGGCCAGGCCTGTTGCTCACACTTGCAATTCCAACTACTTGAGAGTTTGAGGCAAGAGGGTAGCAAATTGAAGGCCAGCTGGCACAATTTAGTAAAAACCTGTTTCAAAGTAAAAAATAGCTGGCTTGCTTATCATGTGCAATATCCTGGGCTCAATACCCAGCACAACAACAGCAACAAAATATCTACATTAATATATAAACCATAGACCAAAGGTTTCCAGAACCCAAGGATTAGCCAAATCACTCAGCTGATATCTTCAGACCAAACAACAAATCTATCTCTACACAATCTGCTCTGTATTCCAAGTCTACAGTATGGATCAAAAATTCAAGAAGAAATGATACTTTAAGACTTCATTTCAAAGAAAATTAAGGTACTTTCAACCAGCCCAGTTTAAACCTGACTCAGTCACATATGTCATGCCAATGTTTCTATTATGGGCCCTATAGTGGATAGCTATCTGGTGGTCAACTTGTTACACCCAGCTGAATTGAACTGGCGTGGTACTGGGTGTGGCAAGCCCATTGAGGGCTGTTACCAGCAGCATAAGATGCAGAACTAGAGAAGTTGCTGAAAAGCTGTTATGGACGCTATTTTGGAGAAGCTGTTGGAAGCCGCTGGCTCTCTGGGGCTGTTCTGCTGGAGGACCCTGTCATACTGGCTTTCCTAATAACTGGCTGTTCTGATTGGAGGAGGAGCTTGGGACTTTGCTGTCAATGCCTGTGGTTCATTTTGAAGGAGCTCTGGTCCTCATCTTGAGTAACACTTTCAGGTTCCAGAGGGTAAGATGGCACACTCCTCAGCCTCCTGGAGAAGCTTGTCATGTTGGCTTTCCTAGTGCCAACTCAGTTTTCCTCATTGCTGGAGGAACTTGGGACCTCACTGTTGCTCAGGATGGCTGTAGTACTTTTGAGAGAGTTCTGGTGCTTACCCTGAGCATGCTTCCTGTCTTCAGTTCAAAGCGCTCAACCTATTGGCACTGGTCCTTCATCACACAGACTTTCTAGCTTCCAGCACAGACCTTTGGGCCTTCCCAGTGTAGATCTGTGAAGCAGACCTGCATGAGACATTGCCTTGGCACTAGACCTCCAATTGGAAGTGTGAGAGGCATTGTTATAGGCTCTAGGGTTTCAGCTGGATATATACAGGGTACTAGGATCCAGGCCTTCACTTGCATTCTTTGGTCTTGAGTATATGTCATATTTCCTACACTGTTTGATAGGATTCTTTGGGTAATTCCTATATTATATTGTTCCCCTTTCAAACTCCAAGCCATAACAAGCCCCATGCTATGGCTCAGAACTAACAAGAATAATGCAGCATTTTTTTTCTTGGTTCAGAACTTTTGTTTGTTTATTTATTTATTTTTATGGCCAGCTCAGCCTGCCCTGAGGGCAGGGCTGGAACAGCATGTGTTGCCAGGGATTGAACCGTGGTCCCTGCAGCTGCCTAAGCTTTCCTAAGCAGGCGCTTTAGACCACTGAGCCATCTTTCTGGGCCTCAATGCAGCATTTTGTCTTTTTGACAATGTATAAAACCATTCATTGGTGTCCCTGGGAAGGTATTTCCCAGACCCATAAGGATACCAAAATCCAAGGATGTTCAAGTTTCTTATATGAAATTGCACAGTATTCACCCATATAACCTCTGTATGTCTTCCTACTTTAAATATTTCTCATCATTTGTAATAATTAAAGTAATATACCGAGGCTTTCACAGAGCGCAAATTGGCTAAGCAATGGTTGTGACTTATCCAGATGGCTGACGCTGACAAAAGATCTACAAGATACTGTACATGGTTCCAGGGTAAATCCTGAGGGGATTTGACTGACCTTGTCAGGTAACAAAAGCTACATTTTCAGTTATACAGGTCTTGTTTTAACTTGGTCTTAATTATCCAGCAGAAAAGTATAACCGCAAGGTATAAAAAGCAATGCCATATTAATATGCTGAGCTAGAAAAGGCTAAAGTCAACTTCTGACAGTTGCCAGTTATGCTGATAGCTCACTACTTTTATGGACTATTGCACTATATTGGGCTGTTGTGATGAATTCAAGTACTTACAATCTTTGGACTGATTTGGTATGAAAAAGTCCTTTAAAGACTTCTCCAAATACAGCTTCTCTAACTACAATGGAATACCCATCTCTGACAGAACAAAACAAAATAAAAGGGGATATATTGGGAGCCAGGAAGGTAGAAAATAGATCAAAGTTGTGTAGGTGGGACAAGGCCTCAGTGACTAAAGTAAACAAGCTACATCACTCCTGAAATAAACATCCTGTCTGGTTAAGGTCAGCTATTAGTCACAGGCAACCTGGTGTCATGTGTTACTAACTTTGCAAAAATATAACTAAAGGATCCTTTTGTTGTAAGAAACTATATATATATATGATGTATACACAAGATAGGATAGATATACAATGTCTTTCTCTTAGTTCATTGAGAAAAGAGGTTTGTAGTAATATTGTTTAGACAAAGATATCATGTGTGCATCTTGTCCTCTGAATAACTACTATGAAGACAATGTGCAGTGTAATAATAATTTTTGTGTGTTTGTGTGTGGCTAGCTCAGGCTGCCTTATGGTCAGGTCTGGAGCAGCTTGTGGAGCTTGGCACCGAACCATGGTCCCCTGTGCCTAAGTGTGTCCAAGTAGGTGCTTTAAATAACCAAGATGACCCACAAGCCCCCCGCAATGGATTAATTATTACAACTATACTACTAACCTGTTTTGAAACTATTTAATTGCTATTTTACCCTTTTTCTCATTAAAATGAATTTTTAAAATGTGATATAAATGCTCTGTATATTGTGGTGCTGTAAAGAAAACAAAAGTCTGGCTATATATAGGTAGTCAAACAAGTTGTTTCTAAATATTTTGATTCACCACTGATTGGACCACAAATGGGGTTCTTACAGAGATGAAGGACCAACTGTGCCTTGCAGAAAAACCTACTAGCAAATGAGGAGAAGAGGCCTGGTGTAGCTTCCTCTGAAGACTTTTTTCCTAGAAGAAAATACAAGGTAGGCTTTCCCACACGGGGGCTGCTCACAGTTTGTTGGCTGGTCTTCTGTGAAATGTGAGATTACAGTAAAACCAACCCACGCCTCTGTTTCAGGCCTGACTTAATAACTTACTAATTGTAATTGACTAAACACCAGGCATCCACTGGCACCTGTCAGCGCTCATTTTACTCACTGCTCTGGTCCATTCTGTTCCATAGAGAAGAGTCCCGTGGATTGCCGACATCCGGGTCAATACCACAATGCAGAATATGAAGCCAGGTGGCCTGAGAGCTGAGGCACAGGGGCAGGGAGCTGCAAGTCTAGCAGACATCATGGGACATGCAACCAAGGTCGTACACTTTTAGTAATGTGTGAGTGAGCACAGCTCTTCTAACAAGTCGCACAGGGGGACTCTGAATTGAAGGATTTTGAAACAGGGCTAACCTCACCCTCAGGCTCACCCCCATAGCCATCTTGATATCTTCCTTTCTGGACACCTGGATTTCTCCAATGTCCACAATTTGAGTTTGTTGCTTTGGGGACCATGACAAGAAGGGGCATGAGACTGGCTTCTGGAAATCTGAATTTCTCTAGGTTTAGAGATGATCACACCAAAGGGCACTCCACCAGCTCATGGGCAGCTTGTGCCACCACCAAGTGGGACAGTCCTTACAGAGAGGAGTCCAATGTCTGGGCCAACAACCTTCTAATGTCAAATAAACATGGATTACAGCTGGAACTTGATATGATTCCAAATTTGCCTACCTTCCCAAGACTCCCCACCTTCCCCTGCATGCACATTGCTAGGCAAAAAGCCCTCCTCTATCTGGCCACACCGGTGACATTGTGTGCCACAAAACTAAGCACAAGAACCATTTACTGAGAGTCAAGGACGATTCAGAGAACTAGACAGAAATGCAAATTACCATTCCCACTCTCAAGAAGCTTGCTTGAGGGGCAACATGTTTACATCCTGGACTTAAACCTTACCTTCAGAGTACTTTTCACTATTATGGTGACAGACACCTAGCACACAATGGGCCATCTCAGCCACTTTTAAGTGGACACACATGGTAACAAGGTCACTTGCATTGCTGAGTGACCGTCACCGCCATCATCTATAAACATCTTTTCATTACAAAACTAAAGCTACATGAAGATGTGTTTATTTGTAATACATTCTCCACAGGGACCAGCTTTTCCCCAGTTTCTTGGGAACTGCTGGGGGTAAAGCTCTCAGTAACAGGAAGCCTAGTTATTTATGAGCTCTGGTAGCTCCCCACCCCCAATACAGAAGGGCACTGGGCCCAGCCCCAGAGCCTTTGCTGCCAATCTCTGCCCATCATTAGGAGAGACAGAGAGCAGACTCTGCCCTCCTACCCTGAGTGGCTAGGACGGATTTCTCCTCTCAACACTGTATTTATTATTGGGTGAGAAGCACAGATCTGCAGATGCCTTTCTCACTGCCTGCTGTTAAGAGTGTACTCAATAATTTAACTCTCTCTCAAAGACATTTGGTTTTTGTTAGCTATTGCAGAAGACAGCAGGATGCCTTCTGGGGTCCCCTGGATCTTTCCTGCTCAGTCTTGGGCTTCCCTGATGCCTGGCTCTTGTCTGTGTGGCTTGCAGCTGCTGAAGCCAGAAAGTGGCAGCGACTTAACCCTTGGTGACTCAGGCTCATGCTGCTCTACTGCTGTTGAAGAACCTAGGGCCGTTTGGTCTCCCCAATAGATGATCACAGTAAATTGATGGTTACTTAGAAAAAAAAAAAAAAAAAAAAAAAACCTGTCCCAATAGGAGACCAAACAGTGGCAACAGACAAAGCCCAAGGAGGTTCCCAGCTCTTTAATTAAGGTTCACGAAGGCATGTGAATCCTAGCTCATAGTTACCCCGCTGTGTCTCTGCCTGATTAGCTTCCATGCATCTGCTCACTCTCCTGATAGCCATCTGTACTGCAAGAAACGCATTCAGGTTGCCCCAGTCCTCCAGCAGATGACTCAGAGGCTTCAGCTGTAGACAGACTAATGGTGATGCGTGTTGACAGACCACCCCCTGCACCCCTTGCCGCGTTGACATGCAGAGTCTCGCCACCTTACACGCACCCGGGATGAACCTACATCCACACAGCCAGCCCAAATGAAACACCTCTTCTAGGAAACTCAAAGAGTTCCAAGATGACTCCTCCTGCTGGTGTCATGTTTCCAGATGGAAACCGACCTCAACTGTCTCTCTCTCCATGAGCCCTTCTGGCTGTTCAGCACTGCCTGATGCTAGTTTTCCTCCTGACCTAGATTAAAACGACCATGAGAATTGGAATCTTGCTGTGCATTGCCATGTAAGGGACTTCTCCTTTCAACAGTGCTTCAGTTTGGGCTTGTGCACGCGAGGATTCTTCTCACCAAGAAATGGGAAGCCAAGACCAAAGTGTGTGCTACTCAGAGTTGTTTAGGCAGCATGGGGGGAAGAGGGTATGTGGATTTGTTGCCTCTGCATAATTTAGGTTCTCCAGACAGTTTACCTAGCTCTTTTATAAAAATTTGGACTTATAAAAAATTAATCCTCAAGGGGCTAGGGAGATAGCTCCATGGCACAAGTGCCTGCCTGGCAAGTGCAAGGCCATGAGTTCAAACTCCGATGCCACCAAAAAAAAAAAATAATAATAATAATAATAATAAATAAAATCCTCTATAACAGCCAGCGAGATAGCTCAGTGGACTAAGCACCTGCTTAGGCCAGTGTAGGGACCAGCGTTAGATCTCTGGCAGCACATGCACCATCAGCCCTGCCCCCAGGCACACTGAGCCAGCCACTGAGTCTGGGTGTGGTGGTACAGGCCTATAATCCCAGCACTGGGGAAGCCGCAAAGGATCGCTGAGTCCAAGCTGTGTAGTGAGACCCTGTATCAAATAAATACATAATAATAATAATTTAAATATAATCCTCTATAAAGATCCTAAAACTTTCTTATCAATGTGTCATATTGTGTGTGACTCAACACTGACTTGAGCCTAAGTTCAAGTTTATAGCATTTGTAGCAGCTGAACTGATTCCCCTAAACAAACTCAGATACTCAGGACCTACCATTACTTTCCTAAAAGTGGTAAAAGCCAAATAAGGCTGGACTTTAGTTAATAGCAAGACATCAGTGCTGATTCCTTAGATTAGACAAATCTAGTATGGTAATGTAAGATATTGATACCCCTGGATAAGGAGCATAAAAGAACTCTATTATCTTTGCAACTTTTCCGTCAATCTAGAGTGATTCCAAAATAAATATATATTATATATATATATATATATATATATATATTTATTTATTTATTTATTTATTTTTTTTTGTCTTTTTGAGACAGGGTCTTGCTATGCAGTTCAGGCTAGCCTTGAGCTCACTTTTGTAGCCCAGGCTGGTCTCAAACTCGCACTGATCCTCCTGCCTCAGTCTCCCGAGTGTATTTTTATATTTTTTTAAAATACATTTTGGGGGACAGTAAGAATCAAACAGACCTTGGCCTTGCTATCTCCCTGGTCCCTTGTTCTTCTCACCTAAGTATCAAACAAAAGCAACCTTTAGTTGAAATTGAACGTTAGGACACAGCACGTTACCAGCTCTCTGGTCTCAGAAAAGACAAGAGAATAAACACGTTAATTAAAATTTTGCTGTCAATTAATTCTAATTAATATCGTGTAGGCATTTCTTGAACATTTCTTGTGTTTACCATTGTAACAGGAAATACCTGTCTTTAAGACAGTCATACTCTTCTGGGTCACAGAGCTTGACTTATGAGGATAGCACTTCATGTAAAATATTGAGGATAAGATATACTGCAAGAAGAACTTCCCTTTTAAATTGATCAGTTCAGGAAATCTGAGTGCAAAGCTTTATAAATACTGGGAGCTCACTGGACAGTATGGGTCCAGTATTGTTGGCCCACTGTATGCTATACTTTCTACTTCATGTTCATACTAACATATAAATTTGGGTTAAATTTGGTGCAATTATCATTAGTCCAGCCCTCTTTTCTACTCCCTACTTAAATATTTTATAAAATTCATAGCAGTATCTCCAAAAGCGACTCAGAGATTACCTCACCCATTTCCCCCCTAAGGCTTAGAAGTAGGTGTTAAATTCCCTGAGGACACATAGGCAGAAGTACTTTAAATGAAGTACAACATAATTATAAGGTATAATTACTTTTGATTTCATGGCCAGCCATGGGCCAAGATCACCCAATTGCTTAAGCCATGGAAGATACTAAACTCCAAAGAGCCAGGCCTGGGTCTTTGTAATTTAATTACGGACAGCAGTGAATCCCACATGAGGAAGTGTTTAATAAATAATCAGCCGATTGCAGCGCAGACTCTTTAATCCCAAGCCAGGAGACAGGCTCACTTTCCTCTCTGGAAAGAGTCATGCCTGAAAAGAGAGCATTTGTTTACTGCTTCAAAAAAGGAGTGGAGAGAAGCCTGAGTTTATTCCTGGGGGAGAATAATGCAACTGTTATGAGCTGCTGCGTTACATCAATTTAAAAGTAATTTTTCTGAATTAAGAGAAAATTGAGTGGGGAAAATGCTTCCTTTTGGAAATTTAATTCCCAACTGAGTACCGTATTTATATGCTGATACTTTCTGCAAGTACACAAGCAATAAGCGGTTTTATGTGTTGACGACACCACCAGGACAGGAAAAGAGGCATTCTGTAGACACTTTCTTTCCCTCTTCCCCTCCTCTCCTTCTTCCTGACCCTCCAGTTTTCTTGATCTCCCCCAAATCCAAGCCAACTCCTTTAAAAACAGATCAAGGTAAAATAATCAAGTTCAGTGCAGAATATCAACAAAATCCAAGGCGATGAGAGGGTATGAGGAAGAACATTTCATTTCATATTTAAAATGTTAAATTGGGTTCTTATAATTCCCCTGATTTAGCTTTTTTAATTAAAAAATTCAAGCTTTATTCAACATTTGCATATTCATGCCTCTATAATGTACACTGATTGCATTAAAGGCAGGAAAAGCCTGCAAGTGCAGCACAAATATAGTCACTCATCAAGCGCGCCGCCTATGCATGCATAGATAAATATTTCCAAACAAATTAACATACACCTCAGTGCAGGTGCTCGGGCCTCCTCTCCCTCCAGTTATTTCAATCTACTTCTCCTTCCATCAAGTTTGAAGAGCCAGAGCATCCATTTGGAAATTGTATAATTTGGCAGTTTGTGGGACCCTTTGCCCAAAGTACCAGTTCGAGTGGGCAGTCTTTAACTAGCTGTGCTGATCAGCTTGCCTGTTGCTAGGACAAAGTGCCTGATACCCACAACTTTAACGGACAAGAGATTTAATTTGATTCATAGTTTCAGTCCAAGGTCCCTGGCTCTGAAGCAGGCATATCATAGCAGAAGGCCATGGCAGAGCAAGGTGGCTCACTTTATGGTGGCGGAGATACTTAGCACAGGAGGAATGCCGGGGCAAAGGGACTAGGGCACAGATACAGAGGCCCAGGGTTCTGCCCCCTTCTGATGTACCCAGAAGTATGCTGGGTACCACTAAAGTCGATCAAGTTAACAAGATTCTGAACTCAGAATTAAAAACCAAAATTATAGCTATCATAACTCAGCAAAGAGCTCCATAGCCTATATTGTTTCTAATGGGACAGGAGAGTTCCTATCCTTGAGAAGTGAATTCTACTGTGGACAGCCACCACAAGCCCTCCCCATCTGTCTTCAAGCTTCAGAATTACAACTCTTTGTGCTATAATATGCTTAGCTCTTAGAAATTAGTCAGTAGTTGGGTCAAATGCGGTTTGGTTTTGTAAACAAAGTTTCATTAGAACACAGACTCACCCAGTTGCTTACCCCCTGTGGCCACTCTTGCATGGCTAAGATAAGATGTGAGTAGGCTCAGCAGAGACCTGCAAAGCCTCTTGTATTTATTCTCTGGCCCTTTGCAGAAAGCATCTGCAAAGCCAGCGTCAGCCAATTTTTCAGCCTCCCCTCAGAGAAAGATGTTAGATTACATAGAGTAGTGGGGAAGAGCACGCTGCCCTGGGCTACTCTTGAACAACAGAATAGATATTGAAAATATTCACTGGGACATGAAAGAACATCCTATTGGGGGAAAGACAGTGGAGGGAGAAGATGTAAAGGTAGGAGGAGGCAAACTGAAGCCCAACCTGAGACAGGTAGCAACGTAGCAAGATCTTGCCTCAGAATTCTAAACACTTGAAAGGGCTAGAGATATAGTTCAGTGTGAAAGCCCTGGGTTCAAACTGAAGCACCGCATGCATGTATTAATTAATAATGAGGTGAATAAAAGCAGGCTCTCTGCCCTGCTCAGGGGAGTGAGCCCTCACTCTCAGCGACTGAAGGGCTTAGGGTTATAAAGAGAATCGGGCTTTTTCACTGGCTTCTTGCTTTCTTCTCTTCTGTGGTCTCTGCATGAACTCTCTCTGCCTTCTCTGCCCAGAGACATCCTCAGAACCCAGTGGGGTCCTGGAGCCAAAGCCTAGATTTCTAGAAGTGGAGTCAACAAAAACTGTTCTGATAAATCACCTGGGTCTCAGATGTTCTGTTAAAGCAACAGAAGGTGCTAGGACGGGAGGCTGCATGGCCCTTCCTGGTGCAGGCTGTCAGCCAAAGCCACCTGATCATGCCCCCTCCTTAGGACACCTCCACCTCATCTCCAGAACTCAGTCTTCACAGGTCCCCACACTGCCTCTGATCCATTCTTCTCGCTCTCTGCCAGCTTCTCCTGTGAGCAGGGGAGATTCTACTGGTCTTCTCACCAGTCTTGTGTTTCCCCATAAGTTCTCAACAATCTCACCCTTTCCAAGCTAAATGGCTCTGAACTGGACATTTCTAGCCACAGCTTTCTCCCATATTGACCAATCATTCCCTTTCCTGCTTTGGACTTCAAGCGGGCTCCGTGTGGTCACCTGTGGTGGCTTAGTCCTCTTTGCCAATGTGATGTGATTAAGAGATTCCAGGGAGGTACCTGAAGGGTCACCAGGTGCTGGTAGAACAAGCTATTGGGTGACACCACTGTGTGCTGGCCTGATATATGTCCTGCTGGTGCCTCCTCCGTGTTGCGCTTCTGTCCACTTTGAAGCAGGAGGCTTTGGTCCTGTACGCCTTCCACTTTGATGGTCCTGCCTTGGAGCCAGTTGACCACGGGCTCACACCTGTGAAACTGTAAGCAAAAATAAACCCTCACCAAGAGGGTAGTGAATGCCTACGATCCTAGCCCTGAGAGAGGCTGATGCAGGAGTTGGAAGTTGGAGATCTACTTGGGCAACTTAGCAAGTCCCTAGCTCAAAGTAAAAACATAAAAAGCAATTGGAGAGTAGCTGAGAAACAGGGCACCTCTGAGCTGCATTCCCAGTATCACAAATACAAACAAAACCCTTCCTCCCTAAGTTGAGGGTATCAAGAACCAACGACAGCAAGTTTATTCCACAACTGAACTCTGAGTACCAAAATACAATAAGGACCAGAAAAGAGGTTCTGGGCCAGGCATTGAGTTTTACATGCTGTGTGAATGTTTGCGAATTGCTTAATTTGCCTCATTGTCGTCATTTCTACGTGCCTTGGTGGGAGGCAAAGTCCTATTTCTAAGTGTGCACAGAAGGAACTGGTGATTTAGAATAAGGAGGGAAATCTGGAAAATAAAAAAATCATGGGGAGCTGCCTATCAGCCTGTAGCCTAATTGGCATTTCAAGAAATGGAGTGTAATGCATGGAGCCCAGGGACAGTTGCTGAAAATCCTGGAAAGCTGGGATTCAGGTAATGGACAGCAGCTTCACCTGTGGGCTCTCTGTTCGTTGCTTTCTTCCTTGCTTGGAATGCTATTGGTTGACTCCTGGATGAACCCGACGATAGAGAAGGGATGGAAATTAATGGAGATTGTGGTCACATGGTCACGTTCATGACTAAGCTCACGGTCCTCCTTTGCTGAAGTGATTATGCACGAGATCACGCTGACTACCCTAAATAACCCTGATTCGGTTCAGGGGTTCTTTGCTCACGGAGGGACGCGTCTCAGTGAGTCTTCTGAGCTACCTTCATCAGGTCTTCTCATCGTTTCTTTCGGCACCAACACATAATGTTACAACAAGCGGCTCGAAACGCGGGATACAAAGGACGACCAGGGGTGAGTTAAGAGAGGCCTGACCGAGTGGGAAAAGTATGTCCAGGGGTAGGGGAGACCACCGGCAAAAGCTCAGAGTAATGGGAAACTCCGCCTCAGCAAAAATTGAGTATAACTGTCTTATACGGGTGATATTCAAAGGAGTAGAGGTAAAGCAAGACCAAAGAGTTTCAAGGAATTATTTTCCCATGTAAAAAGGTATTGTTTATGATTTTGGCTTAAGGAAAAGGCTTCTTTAAACTTACAAGATTGGAAACGAGTTATGAGAGAACGGTGCCATGTTCACCAAAATGAGCAACCAATTCCTCTTCATGTATGGTCTCTGTAGTTCAATTTCCTTAGCTTTGGAACCATTACAGTCAGACTCAGAAGAGTCTAAGAAATATTTAAACAGGTCAGCTTTAGATACTGATATTACTAAATGTTAAGAGCAGCTTCCGCACAAATATAAATCTGCACATGAGACCTTTTTAAGACCTCTGCTTCCCTCACTCTCAAACGTAGATGCTAGCATAACAAGAAGGACAAAAACAGAGCAAGGGGCCTCTGTGGTGCATAACTGATAAGGTTACACACCCCCAAGATCCCTTACATGAAGGCGCTCCGCGGAATAACAAAGAGTGTCGGTTCTTCAAATTTCTAGATGCTTTATAGTGGGGATGAATCTACCAAACCAAGTCCTGAAAGGACATTTATGGCATTCCCAACCACCTCCTCAGAATCCGAGGTTTTGGAGGATGCAGAACGAAAGGAGTGAAGGAACTCATGATAGCCATAGTCTTTTCTCTTTTTTAGTTATTTATTTTTTATTACATTTAATAAGAAGTTACAATGTGACGGTTTCAAAACACATTAGTAATACATTCCCGATAATTGATACAATACGTATTATTGTCCTCATTGTACTTATACAGAGCACAGGCTGTAGACATGATAAATTTTCTAATGGTTATAGTACAATAGATTTCTTTCCTTTGATCTAAGAGAAAGTAGTTGTATAATAGTGAAATGTTCCATAATTGCAGTGGGTTTCTGGCAAAACTGGCGATGTTCAAAGCTGTTGATTAGAGCCTTTTACAGTTCAGCATACTAAAGTACATTTACATTTTATGCATCATGTTTAAACTTTTCTGCTGGGTGGTTAAGGGCAAGTTAATACAAGACCTGTATAAGAAAACATGTAGTTTTTGTATTTCCTAAGGTCAGTCAACTCTCCTCAGGATTTACTTTGGAACCATGTGCAGTGCTTTGTAGAACTGTTGTCGGTGTCAGCCATCTGGATGAGTCACGGCCATTGCTTGACCAGTTTGCTCTCTGTGAAAGCCCCAGAGAATGTTTTCTCTTTAGGTGACTCCTTAGGCACACTATATACCTTCAATCCCTTTCCCCTATGGTCTCTTAATCTCCTTGAACAGAAAATTTGGGAAACCACTGAGTTATAGGATGTTACAGCACTGGTTCTGTTCTATCCTGAGTCCCCACTGACCTTGAAGGGCTAGAGCCAATTTTTTTTTTTTTGTCTTTTTGAGATAGGGTCTCACTATGCAGTTCAGGGTGGCCTTGAGCTCCCTTTTGTAGCCCAGGCTGGTCTTGAACTCGCAGCAATCCTCCTGCCTCAGCCTCCCCAAGTGCTGGGATTACAGGCGTGTGCCACCATGCCCAGCTTAGAGCCAAAATATTGATGATAGCCATACTCTTAAGAATAATGACCATCACCGCTACAGCTGCTGCAGTTGCAAGTAGTATTACAAACTGTATATCAACACAAAAGGTCAGAATAACTGTGGACTTCTAAAGGATGCATAGACTCTAAAGATAAAGGATTTAGGACAGATTACTGTTATATCAAAATGTTAAGATCTTGTCAACAACATGTTGGTGATGCTTTTGCAAGATGGTTGTTAAAGACTGTCTGGCACTGATCTTTTACAAATAGTAATGAACACTTTAATCCTCTTCATGGTTTAGTGGAAATGCAGTGGTATGTGACCTCTGTGCTGTGATGAGGACAGATCCGTCAACAGGTGGAGGACTGGTAGTCTGTAACCCTTGCCCTGATTTTTTCAGCTAAATGAATGAA
Source organism: Myocastor coypus (assembly GCA_004027025.1). Taxonomy (NCBI): domain Eukaryota; kingdom Metazoa; phylum Chordata; class Mammalia; order Rodentia; family Myocastoridae; genus Myocastor; species Myocastor coypus. Next base: position 69,426 of record PVJA010003942.1, on the reverse strand, counting down.
TGAATGAATGAATGAATGAATGAATGAATGAATGAATGCAGGGAAATGTAGCCTAGTTGGCATTTCAAGAAGTGGAGTGTGATGAGCAGGGCTCAAGGACAGCTGTGGTCTGTTGCTGAAAATCCCAGCAAGGTGATGGATAGCAGCTTCACCCGTGGGCTCTGTTGCTTTCTTTCTTGCTGGGATCGCTATGCCTGGATGAACCCGATGATAGGGAAGGGATGGAAGTTAGTGGAGATCGTGGTCACATATGTGACTAAGCACATGGTCCTCCTTTACTAAAATGATTATGCATGAGATCACACTGACTACCCTACATGAAGCTGATTAGCTTCAGGGGTGCTTTGCTCACGGAGGGACACGTCTCAGCGAGTCCTCTGAGCTACCTTCATCAGGTCTTCTCGTCCTTCCTTTCGGCACCAACACATGATATCAGCAGCCTTTTTAAGGCCTATTTGATTTAAATTTTGGTACAGGCTGAAGAACTCTAAAGAATCAAAATCTGAACTGTTCCAAAATAATAGCCTCAAAATCTTAGAAAGTTCTCGTGCATGGGTGTGATGCCACGAGTGGGAAGCTGTGCACACGATTCACCTGAGCAGTTGCTGCTGAATCAAGGCGAACTTTAGAGCACTGCATGAAATCACCTTCAGGTTGATATGCAGGAGACGCATGAGAAACAGAAATGAGTCGTATATTTATACTCGGTCCCATTCCCAAGACACCTTATTATGTACATGCAAATATATCAAAATCTGTGGAACAAGTCCAGTTTGTGAAATAGCTCAGTGGTCTTGCCTATCTGGCAAGCACAGGCACCTGGGTTTGAACCCCAGTACTGCATGCTGTGCCAGCCCCAGAATCCCAGGCATACCATGCCAGCCCTAAAACCAGGTGTGGTAGTGCATGCCTGTAATTCCAGTGCTGGGTAGGCTGAGACAGGAGAATCACTAGGAATGAGACCCTGTATGAAATATATACACATACTTAAAGAAATATGGGGCCCAAGCATTTTGGCTAAAGGGTACCTAGCCTGAACTTGCTTCAGAGATGTACTGTGGCTTCTGGACCCTGGGGAAAAGCTGAAGTGCTCTGAACAACCGTTTTCCTTTTGTTCCTTGCCCTGACTACTTTTCCTACTGTGGAGTTCTGACCTCAGATCCGATTTCTGTCCTGGTGTGCGTCTAACCCATTTTACCTCCTGCTACTTCCTGAAGTCTGTGCTTACAGATGAGCTCAGATCTGACCCTAAGTTCACATTAGCTCTTTCAGGGGCTTTAGTCTTCCCAGCTTAAACAAAAATAAACAACAGCATAACAGAAAATGGTCTTTTTCCAAGAGGCAGATATTTAGTGAGTTGTATCACATATATCAGAGTCCACAGGCAAAACAACAGCAGTGTTCCCTTCAGGTAAGCAGGCAGCCAAAAGGCTCCGGGTGGCCCTTCCCCACACTGCGCTGAACTCCTGCTGGCCACTCCAGGGTGCCGAGCTGCTGTGGAAGGGCAACAAGCTTCTCTTGCTTCGTTTCCCTTTTCCGTACCACATTTCCATTTAGCATTTGCTGAAGATATCAACTGCAAGCCTTCATTCATACTTGACCTGAGATGGGTCCCTCACCCCATAACGAGTATGCTGGCTTGGTAAGCACCCAAAGGCCAGGGTCCAAATACTTTCTTAGCCTCCCTTTCAAGAGCTTTCCAGGCGGCTGTTGTTTTGGTGATCTGCAATGTAGTCTATTCATTCCTACTCTTTCAGAGCACAAGAGAGCAAATTAGAAAGGAAGCTGAGACAGGAAGCTTCCATGCTGGGGCAAGAGCAGGAGAGACAGCACTCCTTGAAGCTCACTCTTGACTGTTGCCTTAGGATTGAGAGGTGCCCAGGAAAAAGGATGGGACACATGGGTCAGGTTCCTGTAAGAGGCCAGCGAGAATTCTGTCTCTATAGTGGTGACCAGCTAGTTCTGTCCAACAGTAACCTAAATGAAATCAAACTGTGAGTACAGGAGGTTTTAAGTAAATCTTGATAGGAAGCTGGAGCAGCAGCTCAACTGCATGGACGTCACCACTGTCATTCGTTTTGGACACGAGACTTGTGAGGCTGCTTACGTAGCTGTTGGCCGAGGAGCTTGTGAGAAGTGTGTTTGTCTGCACGTTGTCAGGCCTGTGACACTGGGAAGGTAAGCAGGGCTGGTGTGAATGCTGACAGGCTGATAAGTTTCTTTGGAAAAGCCTGGAAAGGCTGCCAGGAATGCAGGAAGCTTCACGTTCTAATTCCAAAGCTCCTCTCCCCTGCTTCAATAACCACAGCAAAACTATTTTAAAGTAGCTCTTGCAGAAAAACATTGGGTTAGGAATGGGGGTTCCTGAGCTCGCTCTCTCTCTCTCTCTCTCTCTCTCTCTCTCTTTCTCTCTCTCTCTCTCCTGCCTAGCTAATTTGTTTTATAATCTTGGGGGGAAAAGCATCATTTCTCCAGGTTCATATATCTAAACAGGTGTTTTTAACTCAGCAAATAGGTGGTAGGAAGTGGGATTCTGAGAAGAAGAGGGGGGGCAAGTCTCAGCGCCTGAGCTGGGCAGGTCCTGGCCCCTAAGGACAGCAATGTAGCAGCTGTAGCTAATAACCTGCCTTTTGCTGAGTTCCTGTGAGCAGTGGATGCCTGAGCTGTCCCAGAAAGATGTGGTCAAGACCTACATTACCAAGACCTGTGACCGGATCTCATTTAGAAAAGATCTTCACAGATGAGCTAAGGATTTTCAGATGGAGTTAGCCTGGACTTGAGGCAGGCCTGAAATCCAAATAGAGGCTCTGACAAGAGAGGCAGAGGCATTAGAAAGTACCAGGCTCACTGTGATGACAGAGACAGACTGGAGCTGTGTGGCCCTGAGTAGAAGCCTAGAGCCATCAGAGCTGGAGGGGACCCAGAAGAAATGCCCCCTGGAGCTTTCACAGAAAGCGTGGCTCTGCCAACACCTTGATGTCTGATGTCGGGACACCTCAGCTGTGAGAGTAAAGTCCTTTACACTCCCTGTTGCAGTGGTATTATGACAGCCCTACGGAGCTGATATGGTACCGTCTAGCATCTCTTTAAAAATGCTTTCTCCTTCCCACTGGTGTTTTCAAAATGCTCCTGTTGGCCAGCTTTCACTGCCTATCTAAATATGAGAGGCAGCAGGGATGCCTCTCCCTAAGCCTATCAAATGTCACACTGTTCCCAGGAAGAAGAGATGGTGCTGCTTTAGCTCAACACTGAGACAAACGCCAAAGTGTCAGACATGCTTGGAGCTGTTGGGTGATGGTGCCGGGAAGAGACAGCTTGTCGCCAAGCACTGCTGGGGAAGATAAGAGAGACACTGACAGGCTGGGGAAGGCCAGCACTGAGTTGAGGGTGCCAGGTCATCAGCAGCGTGAAGGCTTCGTAGTTGCAAAGAGTGGCTCAGCCAGAACAGACACAGGTATGCTCTGGGTCACATGGGAGCAACCGCATCTCTATGTGTTCACCAAAGGATACCGTAGGCCTCCTAATGGGCCCTGACTCTACCCTCCCTTCCTGTGGCTCTAAAACATTTTCCCAGGCCTCATCCATTCCTCTATGCGTTAGTTCAGCAATACCTTCCAAGTCCTGGTGGCTGCTGCCCTCTGCCCTACCTCTTATCTCTAACATGATTGCATGAATAATGGCTGGTATGTGGAAGCAAGCAGAAGGTGTGGGAATGGGCCTCGTAAAACTTGAACTGACCAAGAAGTCCAGGAGCAGCCAGAGAACAGGACATCATAAAGAAGCTTACATTGGTCAAGGAAGCTGAGGTGATTATCAGTTTGCTTGCAACGCCCTGTGGGCTTCCACTGAGGTGTTCACCTACCTCAGTCTGCTGGGGTTAAGGGAATTTCTACAGAGAGATTAACATTCAGGGGCACAACTCCCTGTTTGTGTTTACATCCCCTATCGGGACAGGGGAATGCACTGGTTTAAGGATAAATAAGGAGCTACAAAAAGACTCCTGGGGCCTTTTCCTTCACCATGGAGACACGCTACTCAGTTTTGGCTTTATTTTTAACTTTAATAAAATACAGTCAATTTTTTTTTTTTTTTTTTTTTTTTTTTTTTTTTTTTTTTTTTTTTTTTTTTTTTTTTTGGTGGCACCAGAGATCAAACTTGGGATCTTGTACTTGCCAGGCAAGCACTTATTCCACTGAGCTATCTCCCCATCCCCCTTTGATAAAATATATAGCACCTAAAATTTACCATTGACAGTTCAGTCCAGTATTAGGGGGTTTAATGATTACCAGGGCAGTAATCATTTTTAAATGAATAGTAGTATGGTCAGGAACATTAAGCGTATTCATGCTGTTGTCCAACAAATATGTACAACTCTTTCATTTTGCAAAATTGCAACCCTGTACCCATTTCAACAGCCCTTCCTTCCCCCTCTCTGTTTTATTTTCTGTGATTACTTGAGTACTCTGGATGCCTCATAGAAGTGTCAGTGTTTGGCTCTTTGGGACTGTCATACTTTCTGTGACCTTCCTTTTCACTCTTCGTTCTTTGTTACCCATTCCCTCCCTTTTCAAGGCTTGATGCTGTCCCACTTTTGCATAAGTTATATTTTGTTCATTCATCCATTGACTATTTAGGCTGCTTTTACCTTTTTGGTTGTTCTAAATTATGCTGCGATGGGTGCGGGTGTGCATAGGAGGAGCTAAACACTGAATTATTTGATGGGCACAGTTCTGCTTGCACTGTCTTTGCATATTTTCATGTCTCATTGAGCAAAGGAGGGGCAGGTGGGCCTGTGGAAGGCCGGTCTCTTATCTGCGTCATGTAAAGGCCCCTACTCTACCAAGCACTCATTATGTGACTTCGGGATCATTGCGTAACTCTCTGTGTCGGCTTCCTCCTGTGTCATGGGGTCAGCAGGGGTGTCCATTACCATTGTTAGGGTCACTGAATCAATCGCCAGCTGCACACACCTAGAGCCCTGCATTGCATGTACACTCAGCTTTCCACAAGTTCACCCAACTGCAGATTAAAAATGTTCTGAAGAAGGGGCTGGTGAAATAGCTTGGTGCACTAAAGCACCTGCTTAGGCAAGCTTAAGCAAGCGCAGGGTCTGCAGTTTGACCCCTGGCACCATATGCAGTGCCAGCCCTGCCCCTAGGGAAGGCTGAGCTGGCCAGAGTCCGGGCATGGTGGCGCATGCCTGTAACCCCAGTGCTAGGGAGGCTGAAAGCAGCAGGATCACTATGAGTCTGAGCTGCATAGTGAGACCCTCAAACAACCAAATACATTATATATATATATATATATATATATATATATATATATATATATATTCCAAGGAAATATGCACTGATTTTTTTTTTCTTGTTTAAGAACTTTTGTTTGTTTGTTTATCTACCTTTGTGGCTGGCTCAGCCCACCCTGAGGGCAGGTCTGGTGCAGCATGTGGTGCCGGGGATCGAACTGTGGTCCCTGCACCCGCCCAAGCTTTCCTAAGCAGGCGCTTTAGACCACTGAGCCATCCTGCTGGGCCCCAAAATGCACTGATATTGAACATGTAGAAGATTTTCTTTTCATTCTCAAAATAATACAGCTATTTACATAACATTTACAATGAGTTAGGCATTACAGCCTAGATTTAGAGTTCTGTGGACAGAGCATATGCATGGGTATGAGCCAACGCTGTGCCACTTACAGAGCGTCTTGAGCATACACAGGTTTGAGCATCTGAATGGGACCCTAGGGCCAATCCCCTTGCATGCCTAGGGATGACCATGCTTAGCTAACTCTAAATATATAGTAGCTATTACATCCCTGTACCCTGATGGCTCATTTAGGACTCAATTAGGGGCATTTTCCTCTTTCTCCCTCTTATTTCCACCTTCTCCACTCTGTCATCCACTGAAAAGAAGCTTCTAAGGAAGAGAAAATCACTTAATGGAAAAATATGCATTTCTCTGCAGGTGCACATCCAGCTATACCATGTTTTCTTGAGACCAGTGCTCTAGTAAAATGGAAGAACAAAGCAGAGACCACCAAGTTCTGACAAAGGCCCTAAAAGTATGCGTGGCATAAGAATGGGCTGGTTCAAAGATGCTGTCTGAGCACAGATAGTGCCAGGGTGGCTGGGTTACAGAGCCACACAAACTAAGAAGGCATAAAGCGCCACACCAGGGCCTCATGTGACCAGCTGCCTTCTTACACCTTGTCCCACCTTAGTGCAACAAGCAGGCTCCAGGTGAAGTGGAGGCAGAGCTATTCTCTGTATCCAAAGCCTGGTCATCTTTTCTCCCTCCCTCTGTACGATTCCTTCCTGTCTTGAGTCTCCCACTGGTTCTCAGTGGGTACCCAGAGCATGGCATGCTCTTATCTTTTACATAAAGAGCCTTTAAAAGTAATGAAGGAAAGATGTTGACTTTTATGACTCATAGAGCTGCTTGCAGATATCTAATTTAGCATAGCCTATTTCCACTAACAGAAGTGCTTCATACTTCCTTCACACCTTGGGGAATCTTAAATTTTCAGTAGCCAATGTTGAGCTAAGAACGAACCAAGAGAGACCGTAGGGTGACAAGGTGTACTTATAAATCAGAGATCTGCATCTCAAGCAGGAAACCTTTGGACACGGCAAGGTCTTTGGAATGGCACCATGGAATAAATGGCAATTTGCGATTTGGGAAAGGGTGTAATCGAAGCATAGGTCTGACATTGATTTCCCTTTGGTCTCTGTTCTTTTATTTCTCCATGTATAAAATAAGGTTGGAGGAGCCACTCTCCAAGTCCCTGCTGGCTCTTTGTTCTGGTTTATGTCTAGTTGTCCCCCCAAAGCCTCATGCAATCATGGGCTGGGAACTTTTAGAGTTTGACACTTGATCCATGATCCACTGGGATTATGTATTTCAGTAAAGATGAAATTATGGTCTGAGTACTGCTGGGAATTATAGGTGTGGCCTGAGGCAGATAGGCTAAGGCAGAGCGCCTGATGTAATTTACAGAAAGACAGACTAGTACTGTTGCTCGGTTATCCCGTTGCCTCTATTGTCATTGTTGCTGTTCCGCCACCGTGAACTGCTGCTCTCTGCCATGTGCCACTTAGCCTTGGAGCCAGCTGAATATGGACTGAAACTTGCAGTAACTGTGGGCTAAATAAACCTTTCCTTCCTTCATTTTGAATGTCGGGTATTTGTCCTAGCAACGAGAGAAAAGTAACTAAGACACTGTTACACACTGATTGTGCTTATAGCTGAGCCTCCACGGTGACCCTCCATGTATCTGTAGAAACCTTGACAAGTTCATAAAGAGAGCAGCCCACGTACTTGGGGCTGCTGTGGGAGGTAGGTGCAGCTGACCTGTGACCAATAGCTCATTCCAAGGGATGATGGCTCCTATAGAGGCTCCTCTTCTCATACCCCTCAAGCATAGTCACAGGTTGCCTGTGTCCTTATGACCACACCCAGGCCAAGGCCTGAGTGCCAGCCTGTGCCCTCCTCTGCTACAACTCCTGATGAAGCCCCTCATGAGTGGTCAGCTCATTGATGACCACTTCCTGCAAGGTGTGCTCAGCCCTAAGTGCACCCTCTGGCCAACAGGTCATTTGTAGGAATAATCTCCCCAACTCCCAAGAGGTATCCAGTTGGGGTGGCATAGAACTCTGTATGTACAGTAGCACTCTCCTGCATAGTCCCACCTGGATATCAGTCAGCTCCAGAGCTTGACCCAGTTCCGCTTTCATTTTAACGTGAAAAATGTTTCAGTGGTGGGCTCTTGCTTGGGACTTATGAAATGTGCTAGAATCTGTGGGCTTGTGGTGCTAATCCACAACAGAAAATGCTTTCTCAATGGTCACATGCTGCCCCTGGGTTCCCCCTTCTGCTGTGAAATATAGGTGTGGGTGCTGGTCTCCCAGGAGCTCCTGAGAAGGCGGAGCCTGCACACGCTCCTCCTTCCTGACTTGTGCTGTGTATGTTTGTGGTGCTCACCATGGGTCTCAACAGGCTAAGAGGGATACCACCACATCCCACAGATCTGTATTAGCCCAGTGCAAAGTGGCTGGCAACCCAGTAAAATATGAAGGTTCTGAGGAACTTTCATGAAATGTTTCAAATGACCTTATTTCTGATGGAAAGAACTGGTTTGATTTCAGCCTGAATTTCAGATTCACCACAAGTTTTGCGATATGACTGCATATTCACACCAGGATTAGATCCAATTTATAAACCAGGTCGAATACAAGGTAGTAATAAAATAGAACATTTGTATTGTAATGAAATTGATATGATGTAATCTCACTACCTCTCAAAATACCTTCCTGTACTACAGATGCTAGCAACCTCAGCACACAGGTTTTTTCTTTCCCAAGTCAAGGATTTCCATTCTTTTCTCTTAAAGGACAGCACCATCACTCCTCTTTGGGATTTCGAAACTAGCATCGCTGTGCTTGGGCTTCGGGTCGTGTTAATAAAATACAGGCCAAGGAAATGCACGCACTGGGATGGCAGCGCTGCAACAATGGGCCTGCCATCGAGGCGGCTGGGTGAGCCCAGGTTGGCCGTGCATACAAAATAGATTGGGCAAAAGAGCAGCTCGAGTCCTGGGTGGAACAAAGTAGGACAGCACGAGAGTTTGTGGTACTGACAATGGTACCCCATTTAAAACTGATGAATTGTTTCATTTTGGGGACTATTCCAGCTAACGTTTTCAGGAAGTGGGCAACGCTGGGTGATTGAATCCAGAAAGAGCCAATCTGGGGATGAGGAGGGACGACCGTGTTCCCCACCCACCCCCAGCCTGTATTTCTTTTTTTTTTTTTTTTTTTTTTTTTTTTTTTTTTTTTTTTTTTTTGTCTTTTTGAGACAGGGTCTCACTATGCAGTTGAGGCTGGCCTTGAGCTCACTTTTGTAGCCCAGGCTGGTCTCGAACTCGCACCAATCCTCCTGCCTCAGCCTCCCGAGTGCTGGAATTACAGGCGTGAGCCACCACGCCCGGCTCCCAGCCTGTATTTCTAAGAGGGAAAGGGCAAGCGAATAGAGCCTACGACCGCGGTGACTGCAGCAAGCAAGTACTGGTGGCCTCTTCGAACACCCTACCGACCCCCTCAAGTAGAAGGGGAGTCCGCTTCTCTAGCGTGGCAGGTGGGCCACTGTGGTTCCACCCTGCATAGGAGACGTCTGTTCCTCCCCTCTCCTGACTCCCCTTCTCCCATCCAACCCCCGTCTAAGTCCTCCCCACAGATTGGTGAGGAGGACAATGCACCCGAGGCTCCTTGGTCCTCTGCCTCGCATTCCTGTGGAGCACCTGGGTTTGTCTTCTAGAAGCAGGGTGGAGGGCACAGTTCTCTTCTTCGCGCTCCTGACTGTTCTGCGGAGGCTGCCTGGGCCCCGCGAGTGACCTTGGCTTCATGTGAGCCACTCATCTCTGTACAGCCCTCACACCCCACCTGATGGGAATCAGCCACTCTTGTTGGGGTGCAGCAAATGTGTCAAGGGCATTGGATCTGGGGTCTGGATATGGAGGCCACATTACCCACAGCAGCTAAGAGAGAGGTGTGCTTCGTAGGGCGCAGCTGGCACTGCCTCCTGCGTACGTATCCTGTGCGTCTGTGCTCAATGAGGGAGACGCTGGAGCTGTTGGGGTGGGGTGTGGTGAGCGTCCTGCTTGCCCAAGGAACGGTGCAGGGTGGGGCTCTGCCCTCACTGGAATCGGCCTTCTGTCTGACGTGGGGCAGGGGGTTTCCTTCCTGTCCCTCATGCACACTGTCTCAGGTACTTTTCTCTTGTTGCTGGAACAAATAACTGATACCCAAAATGAAGGCAAGAAAGGTTTATTTAGCTCACAGTCACTGGAGGTTTCAGTCCATATGCAGCTGGCTCCAAGGCCGACTGGCACAGAGTAGAGGACAGCCATTCATGGTGGTAGCAAAGAGCAGAGGGCAAAACGGAGGAGTAACAGTAACAGTGGCTACAGAGAGCAAGTCTGTCGCCCTTAGGTTGCATTCAGGCTCTCTGCCCCAGCCTGGGTGTCATTCTCACATCCATAGTCCCAGCAGTACTAAGATCCATAATCCCAGCCTTGATCATGAGCTCATCTCAAACTCTAGAAATCCCTGCCCTAGGATTGCTTGAAATGTTGAGGGGACAACTGGATACAAACCATAACACACAGCTTCCAAGTTTATCTTCTGCCTGAGGTTTTGGAAAAGACTTCACATCAGCAGCTACTACACCTGTACTTTGCAGTGTGCTGTGCTTGTGTTACACAACATGCTAACTTGAAACACATTGAATTCCCTGGTTCCTTCCTTCTCCGTCTCAGGCGAAATATGTTGAAATCTGCATGCTTATGACTTATTTTTTCCAGCACTTTTCCTGCTCCTTATAAAAACTCCTAATATCTATCTAGTAATGCCTCCATGCCCTAGTTCATATTACTGATTTAATTTTATGTAATTTTACTAATTTAATTTAATAAGTTTCCTAAACACCCAGAATAGACAAGGATGATGGAGACAAAAAACACATAGTTCTACATCCTTGGGAATTTCAACTTCTACTGAGGGAAAGGGTCTAAGTAGAAATATTGTCAAAGGGCTGAGGATATAGCTTAGCTGCATAAGTGCATACCTCACCAGCTCAAGGTCCTGAGTTCAATCCCTGGTACCAGAGGAAAAATAATGTTACAGAGGTGGAACTAGAGCAGTAAAAAATAAGAGTAACCCATTTTGAGAGTCAGTGAAGTCTTATGGAGGGGTGCAGAGCAGGGTTTTGAAGGATCAATAGGAGTACACCACACAGAAAAGAGGGAAGGGTTTTTCAAGCCCCAGATAAATTACACACAAGGGCATAGTCATCAGTCAACCATCTGTGGCCTCCAAAGTATGACAATCTCAGAAGAGCTGGAAAGCGTTGCCATGGAAATGCCTGGTAAGGGTTAATTTGCCGAGTCAGATGGGTGGCATCACAGGAAGACTTCCCACACAGAGCAGGGGCTGCGGTCAGTTACACGGTCAGCAGCCAGTGTCCGACAGAGGTTCATGAGATCACCGTCAGGATTAAGAGTTTTCTAAGAGCAACAAACTTACAGTAAGTTTCTGGCTTATGAGTTGTGATTAGGATGTGCATTATGCAAAATACTATGCCGGACATGCAGAGGGCACTGAAGTCCTGCCCACGGTGAGCTCAGAGGGGGGGGCTTATGGCACCCTCTTTGCTGAGTCTCAGCTCCTGGGGCTCATTCCACTGCAGATTAGGGTGTGGCTGAAACTGAAGGAGAATGTTTGAATTCTTTTAACAATTCACTGTAATAAAAGATACATGCAACTAATGCCCCTCAGAACACACACACACACACACACACACACACACACACACACACACACATACACTCCCCACTTTGAACACACTTGTTGCACTATTCTTGCAACTTTGCAACACTTCCGACACTTCCGGAAGCCTCATTTGCTATCTTCAGTCGCGCTGCTGTGGTGGCTTAAGTCAACTCAGAAGAGTGGTTTTTCATAGTCCTCTCAGCTCTAGAGAAGGGTCAGAAGTCCCAGTGGCAGCTCCAGTGCCTGAGGACACCCTGTCCTCTCCTCAGGAGCCTGACTTTCCAACAGGTGGCACACTCACTGAGTTCATCACACTCCCTAAAGACACTCACAAAGGAGGACTTGCAGAGCCACCTCAGAAGCAGCGGGGACAGTGGGACCAGTCTGCTCAAGCCTGGGAGGATCAGTGAACATGTACTCTAACGAGGGTAAATTTCATTTGCACATTCACCATATATCTTGATCATCCTATACAGGCTCCACAGTGATAAAAACAGATTATAAGGGCCAGCTCTGAATTTGCAACTGTCACCAGGCCATTGGTGTGATTTATGCTGCCCAGGCCTGGACACAGAGGCCCTGGGCCACCTCATTAACTTCAGAGTGAGGAAACAAGGCCTAAGCCACATCGCTCTCTGTTCCATCGCTGCTTACTTGCTGAGGGCCTGGCATGGTCCTTGCATCCCTAGTGGGTCTCACCAGAGCTGATGAAGTGATTATCCTGTGCCAAGCAGTTAGTGCAGTGGTAGAGCTGGCAAATGAAAATATTTTGAGAAAATAGATACCCAGCAGACAAGCATTCTTATAACCCTTGTCAGACTTCTTTTTCTTTTTTCATCATCTGCCTGCTCCTCCTCTAAACAGATCCAGTGAAGGTTCCCCTACGAGATGGGTACAGTCATTTCACTTCTCCGCCTCAGGTGTGAAGGTTAAGGTCATGCGAAGGGTGTGTCTAGGGTAGCGCTCAGTCTGTGGGGCCTGTCTTTATAATAAACACCTTCTGATATCTGAGAGGCTTCATAACCTTTGAGTGAATTCTGAGAAGGACCAACCTATAAAAGTACTGTGACAATCTGAAGAATTTTCCAGAAAGCTCTTCTTTATATTTGGTTCCACCTTGATGCCAACAGCCAGCTCTAGATTTTGAACTTTAAATTCCTTTTACAGAAATTCTCAGACAGCCTGACTCTGCTCCTCCAAAGTACCCTCAGCCTCTTCCTAGAACAAATTTCTGGACCAATATTCAAGCTCTGGAACTGTTTTGAAAGCATTGTTTAAGTCACTAACAAGTCTTCTGAGATGAACATATTTTGCCAGTGGAATCATCCAACCCAAACATAAGTGAAGCAATATTAAATTATTAATTGTTATTAATTATAATGAGTGGAAAAAAATAAATCTCATGATTCTTTTTTCTTTTTAATTAAAAGTGGGCAAACTGTGAACACAAACCAGTCTCTCCATCCATCAGGACATGATGGCCACAAAAATTCAAATAAAATCCCCAGTGGGAGGGTAAACAAGTCACAGGCCAGGCCCCTGGGAGAAAGCCATCGCCCTCCGGAAATCTGTTCCCTTCCTCTGCCCACGGTGCCTTCATCCCCCACTTCCCACCATTAAAAGGTGAAAATCCACCCAGCCATTGAGAAAGGCCCGCACACAGAGAAGAGATGGAAGATATAAAAATTCCAAATCCCTCACAAAGACCCTCAGAAACCTGGATGCCAATTACCAGTGATTTGCAAGGCTACAGAGATTAAATGAATCCCTTCCCTTAATCTTGGCCTCTAATCACTTCCTCTCTGGGTGTGTCTGTGGCCCCAAGTGGTGTGGACTCCAAAATTCCAGCCGTTGAGCACAAGCAGGGCTCCCAACCCAGGACGGCGAGCTTTCTGCTAGGGAGCAGCGTGCCTCCCAGCCTTGGCTGCACCTTGAAATCACCTGGGGAGGATCACGAGCTAACGATAGGCATGTCTGACAGTGCTTCTTGAGCGTTGCTGCGTATTAGCATCACCTGTAGAGCGTGCAAACCTCCCAAGGCCCAGTCTGAGCCCCAGAACAATTACATGATTTTTTTTTTTTTTTTTTTTTTTTTTCCCCGGAAAAGAGAAAGCACTTGGGTCTCAGTAGTTCTTAAAACTTCTCAAATGATGCCAGAGTGCAGTCAGGTGGAACTAGTGTGCTAGAGATTCTGGCATCGGGTGTCTGGTCTATCCCTGACTGAGGGACTTCTAAAGCTGCCTGGGAGGAGTTCAGAGACCTTAGGGTAGACAGATGTTGGCATTCCCTCTTTGTGTATCCTCTATTCTTTACCCAAGCTGTTCTTGGCAATGTACCCACCATTCATTGGGCTGGGCAAATAGCTCAGCGGAGTAAAGTATCTGCAAGCAGGCACAGGGGCTGGGGTTCAATTCCTGGGCCTGCTGTGCCAGCCTTGCCCCTCAGGCTGTGCCAAAATGGGAATTGAGACTGGGCATGGTGGTGCCCACCTGTAATCCCAGCTCTTGGGAGGCTGTAAACAGGCAGATCACCTTGAGTCCAATTTAGTAGTGAGACCCTGAACAACCCTCTAGACCCTTCCCTTAAAACACAAAAGGAAAAAAAAAAAGTGCCCACCATACAAACACTGCATTTCCTGGCCTACATGGCAAGGCCAGGCAGATGGCAGCTAGGTCTCCAACCTGTGGAAGCTGAAACATGAAAGGCTCTTTATAGCCGCCACCTTGAGTGGAACGCTTCTGGCCCTAGCTCTCCTTTCTGCGGCCAGAAAAGCAACGCTATGCTGGACATTAGCGAGTTGTTTTACAACTAAGAGGATATACTAAAACTGTTGCCCAGAACGCTAGGAAAAATCTACAATTCTGGAGGTAGCAGGCAGCTGCCACACTGGAGAACCTGCAGCCTGTGTCTGACAACTGGCCCTTGACTTACTTAAGTTTTACCTCCCCCCACATCGCCATACAGAATGCCATGCCACGCAAAGAACAAGGGCTAAGAGGGCTCAGAGGGCAGGTTAGTATCCCCAAGGCAGAAAGTGTAAATTAAAGAACTTGCGAGAGACAGAAACATCACAGCAAAAAACATTTATGCTATGCAGAATAAAGTATGCGTAAATTATTATCATGATGTTTTCTTAGTTTGTCATGTCAGTTTCTTAATTATTTTCAGAGTTTTCTTAAATCTGGTTACTTCCTAATCTTCAGGACTTGAGAATTATGAGCTATGCCATTTATTTCAACTACATACGCAAATAATTATCTCAAATAGTTGAAACTATTGTGTTGTAGTATTTTCTAACACAATATTTTATTTAACCCCGAGAGTGGTACTGTTAAATGGCTTTCTTGTTAAAGACTGTCTCTTTCACCTCCATATCTTTCAAATTTAACAGAGCTTCACATGCAATAAAGATCATTTAATTTAAGAAAGTAAAGAAGAAAGATCAATAAATATATCAGGAAAGAAGCTGAAATTCTCTATTAGAGTGAGGGAGAGGATTAACTTTTTAATTTAACGAGGATTAACTTTTTAAAATTTTATTTTTGTATTGCTAAGGACCCAGAAATTATGCATATTAATGGTTACCACGAGATGCTTCTATATCCTTCTATAGGGATACTGTAGTAACAGGCCTAATGTATCTGCTAAAGCGAGTATCACTTCTGAATGGGAAGCATTCAGAATCCTTTCTCCTGGCCGTACACAATCACGCTCTATCAGTACCCTCCTGCACACAGCACACAGAGCTTCTGATTCCTGTCTAGGAGCACTTAGCCCCCACAGATCCGCTTTCCCTTATCCCTCTTGACCCATCCTCAGCCTCTGCTAAACACCGCTCTACTCTCGGATTCCACGAGAATCACTCGGATAGTTCATATCTGAGCAAGATCATGTGGTACTTGGCTTTCTGTGCCTGACTCATTTCACTTACCACAATGGCCTCTAGCTCCATCCGTGTTGTGACAGGTGACAGGCATTCATGTCTTTTTATGGCTGAACAGTACGCTATTGTGTGGGTGTGCTGTGTTTTCTTCTGTTCGTGGGTGAATGGACATTTATGTTGCTCCCCTTTCTTGCCTATTCTGTATACAAAACTCATGGGAGTGCAAATATCTCCTTGCCGTACCGATTTCAATTCCTTTAGACATATTCTAGTTCTATCTTTAAATTTTTGAGGAGCCACCATCCTATTTCCTATAATGACTGTACTAATTCCCATTCCCATTCCCATTCCCAACAAGAATGTTCAGGGGCTCCCTTTTCTCTGCACCCCTGAAAGGACTTACAAGGGAGACATCAAAATATTAAGTGAATGCTTAAATGTTAGAAGATATTGTGGTTTAACAGGGTCCTTCCTGCCCCTCAGAAGATGCCCCCTCACTACAAATACACTTAGCCTATTATCCTGGCCCAGTCCCAGAAGTCCTCTTTCAGGTCTTTATAAGGTGCGATAGAAGTGCAGTGGCTTCTGCTGCTAAGTGTGATCAGTGGAAAGGCAAACGCATAACAGCATTACCGTGTGGTGTCCACTTTTTAATCAGGTGATGTTTTTCCTGTTGAGCTTTTGGGTTCATTATAGATCCTGGATGTTGACCCCCTGTTATGTAAGCTTTGTACGTATCTCCTCCCATTCTTTCGCTCCAATGATTCTTCTGTTTTCTGTGCAGAAGTTTTTTAATTCAGTACAACCCTGCTTACCTAATTTTGCTTGTTCCCTGTGTTTGAGTGACTCTGTTCATTTTTTTTTTTATTAATTGAAAGACCTAAGGCATTCCCCCTATATTTTCTTCTAGCACTTTGTTTCAAGTCTTACAGTTAAATGTTTTATCCATTTGAGTTGATTTTTTGTAAATGATTAGAAATAGGAAAGAGTCTCATTTTTTTCTACATATATTGTTTTCCTCACAACCTATATTGAAATATTCTTTCTCTAATGTGCATTCTTAGCACCTTTCTCAAATAATATATAGGTTGATATTTCAGTTACTCTTTTGTCCTTGCTGGAACAAATACCTGACCCCAAAATGATGGAAGGAAAAGTTTATTTAGCTCACAGTTACTAGAGGTTCCAGTCCTTATTTGGCTGACTCTAAGACTAAGTGGCACATGGCAGAGAGCAGCAGTTCATGGTGGTGGGACAGCAATAAAATGGTGACAGAGGCAACTGACTAGGGCAGCAGAGAGCAACAGAGTCTGTCTCTATGTTACAACAGGCTCTCTGCCTCAGCTTATCTGCCTCAGGTCACACCTATAATCCCAGTAGTACTCAGACTCATAATCTCATCAGTACTAAAACACATAATCCCAGTGAATCATGAGTCAAGTCTCAAACTCCAGAAGTCCCCACCCCATGATCACAGGAGGCTTTGGAAGGACAACTAGACATAAACCATAACATTTGGATATAAATTAATAGACTGACTTGTAGATCTCTGTCATGTTCCATTCATTTATGTGTCTGTTATACAATCACCATGCTATTTTGATGACTAAAGCTTTGTAGTATAGTTTAAAGTTACTACAATACCTCCTGTTCTGTTCTTTTTGCCTGAGATGTTTTTGGTTACTTGGTTTTGCTGTTGGTGGTTCTATACATTTTTTTTTCTAGATCTGTGAAGAAGTGATATTTTGTACCTCATCTGCAGATCACTTTAAATAGACATTTAAAGAAATCAACTCTTAAATCCAGTCAAGAAAAGGATTGTTTTTCCTTTTTCTTTGTACTTTCAATTTATTTAATCTTTCTTTCACAGTTTCACTATTACCAATATTTAACCTCTGACTAAATTTATTCTTGGGAGGTGGTCCTTTTGTGGCCATTATAAGTTGAAGTGCTTTCTTAATTTCAAAATAATTCCCTATTGAAATACAAAACTACTAGTGATTTTTGGTGCCCTGCAACTTTACTAGATTTGTATACTATATACTAAAAAAGTTAAATCTTTGGAGTTTACTATGTATGAGATCATATTGTATGCAAACAGTGAAGATTTGATTTCTTTTCCAATTTACATACTCTACTTTGTTTTCTTCACTAATTGCTCTGACTAGGGATTCTAATATTGTGTTGAATAAAACCTGTGAGAATAAGCATCATTGTCTTATTCAGAATCTTAAAGAGAATGCATTCAACTTTCCTGCATTCTGTACAAGTTAGCTGTTGGCTTATTATCTATGGCCTTCCTTATCCTGAGGTCTGAGTTTTCTGTACCTAATTTATTTAAAGATGATCATATGTTTTTTGTCCTTTATTGTATTGATGTCATAAATCAGGTTCATTGATTCTTATACATTAAAACTATCTTTCATTCCTACCTGACCATGACGTATAACATTTTTTTTAAGACAGGGTCTTGCTATGAAGTTCAGGTTGACCATGAATTCACTGTGTAGTCTAGCAATAGGAAAGCTGGTCCTGGGCTTTTCTTTGATGGAAGACTTCCTGTCAATGATTTATTTTCTCACTTTTTATTGATTTCTCCATGACTCAATGTTGGTAAGGTGATATGTCCAGGAATTTGTCTATGTCTTTAGTTTACAAAATTTATTGAGATAGAGTTGTTCATAATATTTTTTAACCATCCTTTGCATTTCTAGTGTGCCAGTTACCGTGTCTTCCTGCTCATCTCTGCTTTTGTTTCTTTTTTAAAGTCTCCCTCAGGTTTTATCTACTTTGCTTTATTCAAATAATTCCCCATGTATTTTGTAATTTTGCTTGTAATTTATTGTTTATGTATTCCTGTCCTGATCTTCCCTATATCTTTTCTTCTACTAATTTTCCATTTGAGTTGTTGTCATTTTTCTAGTTCTTTGTAATGTAACCATAGGTTGTTTACTTGGGATCTATTTGCCTTTTACTATAGGGTGTAGGCACTGATCATTGCAAACTTCCTATTCATGCTGCTTTTGCTGTATCTGATAGATTTTGCATGTAGTATCTTCATTTTCATTTGCTTCAAGAAATTTTACATTTCCTTCTTGATTTCTTCCTCGATCCATTGGTTTTCTGAGAGTAAGTTATTTACTATTCATGTATTTGTATAGTGTCCAAATTTTTCTTGTTATTTATTTCTAGTTTTATTCCATTGTTATTAGACAAAGACACTTGATGTGACTTCAAGTTTTACAAATTCATTGAGACTTGCTCTGTGGCCTGTCATACAGTCTGTAGTCATGAAGAGTATGCGTATGCTGTAGCTCTTGGGTAGGAAGTCTAGCAGATGTCTATTAGATCCATTTGGTTTAAGATACTGTTTAACTCTGCTAGCCCTGTCCTATCCTTTTTCCATTGCGTGCTGAGGACAGAACCAAGGGCTTTGCACATGCCAGGCAAGTGGTATGCCACAGAGCCTTACTGCCAACCCCTA
Source organism: Myocastor coypus (assembly GCA_004027025.1). Taxonomy (NCBI): domain Eukaryota; kingdom Metazoa; phylum Chordata; class Mammalia; order Rodentia; family Myocastoridae; genus Myocastor; species Myocastor coypus. The sequence continues at coordinate 50,736 of PVJA010003942.1, read as the reverse complement.
ACTCTGCTCTTTTTTTCTTTTCTAACGTTTTATCAGTATGATCTGTCTATTATAGACAAAGTGGGATATTAAAATCCCCAACTATTATTGTAGTGAAGTCTTTATTATTCTTTAAGTTTACAGTTAGTGTTTGCTGTATGTATGTGGACCTTCTAGCATTGGGTGCATATATGTTTAGAATCATTATTTCTTTAACAGCCACAGAACTTATACAGTGGGAAAGAGGTTAGTTGGCAGGACAACAGGAGTAGCCCAGGCTCACTCCAAGACTGGTAATGATGCAGATGGAAATTCAGATTTATCTGTCTATGAAAGAGTTTTCCATCTTACCTCAGTGATGATATAGGCTCCATCAGCCAGTGCTGGCAAAGGTACAAAGGTGTTTGGCTTGTGCCTAGGGCCTGGTCTCACCATCATGGGCCACTCTGAGCTCTAACACAAAGCCCTGTGCTGTATTTCATGCCTTCTGCCCACCAGGTGAAATCTTCTTCCCACCTCTGCTGCTGAAAGTTAGAAGCAGGGTGATGGAATCTAAAACAAGTCCAGCCACTCAGAGTGCAAGCAGTGCCTGGGCGTAGGGGTCACTGGACTCTGCCCAGCATGGTGTTTTACTATGCTCACCGACTATTAAGTTCTAATTCCTTTTCCCTCCTTTAAACAAATCACATCTTTCTCCATATTGCTTGGCTTTGGGGCAGGTGTGACACCTATAATTCTTTCTGCCTTTTGTCAATGTACCTTTTCTTTTTATTATACTAAAATGAGGCATTGTGGTACCTTACTTGATTTCCTTAGCTCCTGTGAAGGTCATCTGGTGCATGAGACATCGTTCAAACTGGTGTCTGTAGGGAGTGGATGGCTGAGGGATCTTAGCCACCATCTTGTTTTATCTTACGGAGTGCTTTCTAAGCACCTTTTGGCTGGCCATTAGGAGGTGCAGATGAAATTATTACGCATGGGACTTTTAACACTTGGGTCTTTATCACCAGAGCTGTTATAAAGTTCAGTCAGCTCCTTCTAGGTCTCTTTTCTGAGCTTTGTGATTCATACTCAGGAATTTCCTTGAAGAAAATATGCCCCTCACTCTTGTGGAGGCAGTTGCATGAGTAGTAAATTACTACTTATAGCTTCCGACTTCCTGTGTACTCTTTCCCAAATTTTCACAACTCTAAAGACTATCGTGTACAGTGAGATAGGTCCTGTCAAGCACCTGTTCCTGTGAGCAGCAAAGTCAAAAAGTCTCACATTGGTTCTTTCATCTTTTTTTCATGTTTTCTTTTCCTTCTATGAAAAAATAAAACTCTCCTAACCAAATAATAATAATAGGGCAAAAATAGTTATTACACTGCTTATTATTGTCTTTAAAGTTATTACTCGATCTAAGATATAAACCAAAAGCATTCTTTTACTGAAAAAGAAATAATAATGCAAACTTCCTTTTCAATGAACCAAGGTAAACTATTAATATAAATAAAACAAATTAGTATATACATTGGAATATTTGTTAGATGGATCACATAATTTGGGGAAGTATTTGAACTTCTCCCTGCTCCCTAATTTGGTGTGTATGTTGTGGGTGTGCATGTGTGTGTGTGCGTGGTGTTTCTCATAGTCTTTCTTTTGATGAGGAATATTACTTTTATATCTTCTAGGAAAGGTTTTATAAGTGTGGGTTCTAGTTAGTGACAAAAAATTGATTCATTGGAATATTATTTTTCTAGACCTGCCATGTGCTGTTTCAAATTCTTTGGAAAAATTATGAAAAGTAAGTCTTTAAGTAAATGATAAATTGTACTATTTCTTAACCTGTTCCCCCCTTACCTCTGGCTTCTTCTTTATCTCTAGTCATTTCTAGCCATCAGATAACTGAGTAAAGTACTTCACAGCATAGGGAGATAAAGGGCTGGCTGCTGTGGGGGTGACAATAGTCACAGGTCTGCGTGAATGATAGCTAGGCCAGGCCTTGGTCTCCTGGTGCTGTCTTCATATAAACAGGCCAAACTGAGAGAATCTGGTTTGGTTAATGTTTTGTGGCTCAAGATATCAGAAATTTGCTCTAGAGAAACACTAGAACCTTTGAGAAAACTAATGATGAATAGCCAAAAAAGTAAATTTGTTATTTTACAAATGCCAATGTGGCAGATTAACTAATGGTCACCTTGTAGCACCCAGCTGAATCGGCATGGTGCTGGGTGTGGAAGGCCCAACTGAAGATTGTTGCCACCAGCAGGAAAGGAGGGCTGGAGGGGAAGATGGTGTGCTGCTGAATCTCCCAGAGAAACTTGTCACGCTGGCTTTCCTGATGTGAACTCAGCTGCTTTCATCATCAGAGGAGCTTGGGTCCTCACTATCACTGAGGATGCTGTGGTTCTCTCTGGGGGAGCTCTGGTGTTTAGCTTGAGCATCACTTCCCGGCTCCAGTGCAGATCCCTCAGCCTGCTGGCACAGATCCTTCATCCCTCTGGCAGAGATTTCCTAGCTTCCACAGCTGACCATTGGGCTTCCCAGGGCAGATTCTTGGTACAGACTTGCATGAGACATTGTCGCAGGCTCTAAGACCTCCTGTTGGACATTGTCGCAGCTGTGGATCTTCAGCTGAATTCATGCATCACATTGCCATGGGATCTAGGCCCTCAGCTAGATTCTTTGGATGTCTAGAGTGGGGCAGATCTCCTGTACTCTTTTGCATTTGAGTCTTTGGGTAAATGTCACCAAATAATCCTATATAATATGTGTCCTGTATTCATCTTTTCCCTTGTAAGCCCCAAATGCAACAGCCAGCCCTGGAAAGAAGATGACCAAATGACCCAAGAAACTCTGACTCTCAGGAATAGGTAGGAGAATTAATGAATGAGTAAAAAACCAGATTATTCTTCTTTTAAATCTATAGTTGCACAATAATTCCAAAAATCAATTTAGGATTATTCATTGATAACTATAAATACTGATGTTTAAAGAAACTTAGGGACTCTGATTAACTGGAAAGATTTATCAGATTGAATGCTCTACCCAGAGAAATGAATCAGGCATTGAAAACAAATACCTATCAGCAATTTGAAAATTATTCCCAGGGCTATTTTAAAGTTTGGATATTACATTTGTTCACAGAAGATGAATTTTAAGATTATTATTTATTAAGTAAATTATTTGAGCAATTTTGCATGGGGCAATGATTTCCACAAATTAAGAATAGTAGCTCCTAGGAAATTAGCACTATAGCTGTATAATAACAAATGGTTTTATGGTACTCCAAATAACTTGTTACACATATATATTACAGTGCCAACATTTCTTTTATTAGGAATAGAGACAGAAGTGCAAAACTTCAAAGCCACCACATTTATAATTACTAGTTCCAAGCACCCAGAACATTGACTATGTATCAGTGTCCTAAATAACTCACTTGTCCATATTAATTGGTAAAATCCATCTATTGCATAGTATTTATTTATTTATTTATTTATTTATTTATTCTGTTTTTTTGAGACAGGGTCTCGCTATGCAGCTCAGGCTGGCCTTGAGCTCACTTTTGTAGCCCAAGCTGGTCTCGAACTCGCACTGATCCTCCTGCCTCAGCCTCCCAAGTGCTGGGATTACAGGCATGCGCCACCATGCCCAGCTTCATAGCATTTATTTTAATAGAGAATTAGAGTCAAAATTTTTCCGCTACCTTCCTCATCACGTGTTGGCTAAGCACCCTTGCTACTGCTTGCTGATCTACTTTATACCAGTGTGTACAAATATGCCAAACATATTAGTACAACATCCTGGGGAAGACAAAGGTCCCTCCATCCATGTGGTTTCACTTTCTACAGTTTTGGTTACCTACAGCCAACAATGGCCTGAAAATATTAGAAGGAAAATTCTAGAAATAAATAGGGTTTCAATTGCATACTGGTCTGAACAGCACAATAAAGTCTCACACTATCCACTCCATCTTGCCTGGGGCACGAATTACCCTCTCTCTGGAACAATTATGCTAGCTACACAACCCTCCCTCTAGTCACTAAGTAGCCCCTTGCTGTCAGATTAACAGCCAAGCATATTACATACCACAGTCCTTGTGTTCAAGCGACCTTTACTTCATTTCATCATGGCTCTGAAGTGTAAGAGTAGTGCTACAGAGGAAGAACCCAGGCTTGAAACTCCAGCGGACAAAAATGTAGAACCAGATTAGAATGCTGAGCTGTAAAAGGCTTAAATCAACAGCTTCCAACAATGCCAGTTTTACCAATAACCCACTGCCATTATCGAACATTGGATTATGCATACAACTACTTTCTCTTACTTCAATCAGAAAAAATTTTTTCATACAAATAATGATTAGAAAAATTATAATGTCTATACCTTGTTCTCTGTATAACTAATAGGACAACAATGTGCACTGTATCAAATATTGGAAATGTACTAATAATGTGTTCTGAAACTGCCTCATTGTTATTTCTCCTTAAAGGTAATTAACAAAAAAAAAAAAAAAAAAAAGAAACTCCAAGGGTTCAGCCATCCACTGGGAAGCTTGCAGTATAGTCCTCTGGATAAGGTGGGACTGCCATGCTGCAAGCGGGCTCCGTACCCCCTGCCACCCCTGCCTTCCACAAGGCTATGGGCGTCCATGCTTTGGCAGGCCAGGGTGGAACCTGAGTTTGGTTATTTTGTTGAATGAGCAAGTTGTAGGCAAAGTGCCACTGTGTTATAGCAACTTTGAGTGTACCAGAAGTAAAGGAACCAAGTGACTCTCAGAGAAGTAGCGAGAACCAAGCTTTATTGCACCAGCAGACACAGAGGAATTCTGTATTCCAAAGTCTGAGCCTCGAGATAGTCAGGAAGTTACTTTATACTCTTTATCTGGTAGGTTGGGTGTCTTTTGTGAGGGTGTGGAACTTTACAAATAAGTAACAAACTAGAAATCATAACAGGTCAGGTATAGCTTGTGTGTGATAAACCTACTTGTAGAAGCAAAAGCAACACTACAGACTACTGAGACATTTGGGTTTTCATACATTTGAACACAAAATTTCTTCTTCAGCTGAGCCAGAGTTGGGAATAATGCTTATTTCTGAGGTCTCTAGACCAGCGGTTCTCAACCTGTGGGTTGCAACCCCAGCGGGGTCCGAACGACCAAAACACAGGGGTCGCTTAAAGCCATCAGAAATCATAACTGTAGCAAAATTACCATTTTGAAGTAGCTGCCAAAATTATTTTTTGGTTTGGGGTCACCACAACATGAGGAACTGTATTGCGAGGTCACAGCATTAGAAAGGCTGAGAACCACTGTTCTAGACTAATAATGCTGTTTCTAACACTTGGTCAGTTTGGCTAGCTGGCTGCAACACATGGCTGAAGTTAAGACATGAAAAAAGGGCATTAAAAATACAAATGTCCATTTGTTTTCCTGCCTCTCCAGAGCATGAGCCCGACCATGTGGTGCTGGGTCATCTGTGTAAAAACCACATCTAGAAGCAACACTTTCAACTCAAAATTGTGTTTCCCTAAAGAGGAGTGAGAATTTGATCAGCTGTGAAAAAATCTGGGCACAAGATCCTTTTGCCCTTGCATAGATTTTCCCTGCTGCATAGCTAACTGTTTCTGTTAGTAACTAAACTCTGTCTCTACAAAGCATTCAGTTTAGTTCTCTTGGAAATAACAACCATGAGGCCCCATTTCAATCTCATATTCCACTTCTGTAATAAGATGAAAGAAAATTACATAGTTATACTACGTAAAGTGTTGATCTGAGTGACATACAAGTGACTGGCTTACTGGGAGCTCAAGGGTGGGCATGGCATGAGGCAGAGCCCAGCAAAGTCCGGGCCTCACATAGTGGCTTTTGCTGGAGGCTGCGCTTTTCAGCAGTGCCACTGAGAGGTGCCTTGCCACGGAGTTCCGGCTGGATTCCTGGGTGGGCCTGTGCACCTTAGTGAATGCCATTTTTCTTGGAGGGCTTCTGTATGTTTTCTTCCTTTTCTGCTTTTCACCTAGTGGTCAAGTGATGGGACGAGTTGCACTCCAGCTGCTCAAAGTGTGTGAGCCATGGCCACCAGGGCCAAAGGGCCCTGGTGAAACACCAGAGCTGTCTGCAGAGTGGCATTGTGGTCCCCAGCATCTATCTTCATATTGTGTTGTCACAACAACGTGTAATGGACATTGCATTCTAGACAAGCTGCAGCACCCATCGGTGGCCTTGGAGATTTACTGCAGTCGGCAATATCAGAATCTTCTCTGACATGGGTTACTCTAATTATTCCTAACACAGCATCTTCGGGCATTTGTATGCTAAATATGTGCCATTTCGCTCACCATTTCAGTGGTAAATGTTCCTTAGCTATGAGAACTGGATCCTTACGTTGCTTGGGAGTCTGAAGTGTGAGGTAAGAGGAACGACACCAAGGGTCACTTTCACGTTGCTTCAGATTGCAGCCCTCATGAATCTTTGTCTGCAAACAGTATACAACCCTCGCTGGCTTCTTTTCAGAGAAAATATACTAATATATTCATGCTGGGGTGATGTACCACTGTACAACTGCTATGCAACTATGGGAATGACTACATTAAAAACAAACAACAACACCAAAAAACCTGATAGGGCCAGGGAGATAACTCAGTGGCCTGAGTGCCTGGCTGGCAAGCACAAGGACCTGGGTATGACTCTTACACTGCCTGGCATGCTGAACCCATGCTGTGCTGGCCCCTGAAGTCGGGTATGGTGGCACATGCCTGTAATCACAGCACTGAGGAGTCTGAGACAGGAGGATCACTGCGAGTCTGAGCTGCATAGTGAGGCCCTGTACCAAATACATAAATAAATATTTTTTTAAAACCCTAGTAATAGTAACTATCCTTGCTGCATTGAAAATGTTCTGTGTAAAATGGTGAAAATAAGACACTGCACTTTTTAAAAATAAAATTCTTTACAAAGATGGAGTTTATCTTTCTGTAGGTTTATACAAAAACTAAACCTCACGTATGTACATTTTAAAAACCATTCCAGATGTCAGGATGGAATGTGAAATATGTCCAAATAATCTCAGTGCTTTCTAAATATTTGAAATGACAACATCCAAGGAGTTGACAGAATAAGGTACTAAAAGTAGCTCTGGAAACAAGTAGATAGAGTCCCGAAGATTGAAGGCCAAAGGAAGTGGAGACATGTACACTAGCTGGTAAAGGTGGAGTACAGGTCAGCACCTCTGATACAGCCATACATTGACCCTGGAACTGAGTCAGAAGATGGATGGAGCTGGTTTCTTGCAGAGTGGAGGTTTACAGATAAGCAGGGGAGGCTAGAATTATGCTTGTGGTCATAGGTTAGAACTGGAGACCCTGCGTAATCATATCTGCCTTAATGTAGAGCCAGAAGGTTACATATAGAAATGTTCTTGCACGTTGGCATATATAGTTTTATAGTGTACTTCTTCATTCTGTCAGCTTGGAGGGCCTAAAAGAAATGACAGCCTAAGAGGAACAAACATATCTAGACCTTGGTGTCTAAAACCACTCTTAATAAAAGGAGTTCTCAACGAGGATTCCTTGAGAAAAATGGCTAGCTCTGACAGAGATAGGAAATATGTAAAATGAGCCTGGGATATACTGTAGTTCTAGGAAGTAAGTGGTCAAATCAAAACAAAACAAACAAATATATATATATATATATATATATATATATATATATA
>PVJA010003942.1:0-42966 GCA_004027025.1 Myocastor coypus | reverse complement strand
AGGGTCTGTTGTTCACCCCATCACCATGCACCCACCTGTATACTCACATGTGTGTGTGCGTCCTGTGCAAGTGTAAGGTCATGCTTCCAAGGAAGAGAACAGTTGTCCATGGCAGCCATCCAGCTGGATAGTAGCAAACATTCTAGCTAAATTATTTTGCACTTTCTTATATATAAGGTTGGTAGAAACTTATTTTTGCTTTCTATCATTTCAGTACATTTTGTTTTTGGTAACTGAACTGTATAAAGCATTTATGGTGTTAAAGCTGTTTCTAGAAAGTATTTTTGATTTCAGCAAGTTTGGTTACATGTTGGATGACCATTAACACTGCTGACTTCTTGTGTCAGTATGATGTATATTTTTTGTCCTGTTATTAACTGGTAAGCCCTGGTAATGGCCAGCTGTTTGTATAGCAAAGGAAGTAAACTGAAGACACTGGCTAGGGCTGAACTGACTGTGGACTTTGTTTGTTTGTTTGTTTGTTTTGGTGGTACTGGGGACTGAACTCAGGCCCTTGTGCTTGCCAAGCAAGTGCTTATTCTACTGCGCTATATCTCTAGCCCCTTGACTGTGGACTTTTGAACTATATTTTAGAATCTAATACATGTTCTGGTGATCATGCAAAAGCCCTGACAAATGCCCATCTAGTGTGCAATCTGTGATATCTGAATGTTCCTCGTATGTCTGTATTTGGTTCTGAAAGGTAGAGTAATACATTTACAATGTATAACTAAAAGCAAAAAATAAAATAAAATAAAACAAAAAGCCCTTCCATCTCACAAAGATGATGTTTCCAACCTTATTGTTAATACTATCTATTTACAAAAAAATTACTATCTATTTACAAATCACCTTAGGAGTTTGCTAAAGATACAGATTTATGGGCTACAACCTAGAGCTCCTCAGTCAGATTCTCTGGAGTTGAGAAGATAAGGAGCATGAAAGAGTCAGGAATGTTCACATTTTTAAAAAAAAAGTATCTTCACTGATATTTTATGGTATATGCTGAAGTTTGAGAGTGACAGTATCAGAACTGAATATTTCACTATGGCCAAAATAAAATATCTACTATAAAAAATACATCAACAATACCATGAAGAAGAAATTAGTTCCTTTGTTCTGCAAGAAACTTGATCTGCTTTTTTTCCACCCAAGAAAATAGCACAGTTAAAGGGAAAAGCTAATTAAAAGACATTCCAGGGCTGGTGGTATAGCTCAGCAAATTAAGCGCTTGCTTAGGGAAGCACAGGGGCCAGAGTTCAGTTTCTGGCCCCACCTGTCGCACTGGCCCTGCTCTCGAGTGCACTGAGCCAGCAATGGAGTCTGGGCATGGTGGCATGCATGTAATCCCAGCACTTTAGTACTTGGGAGGTGTAAGCAGGAGGATCACTATGAGTCAGTAGTGAGGCCCTGTACAAAAAAAAAGACACTCCAGCTATGGCAGTGTAATTCAGCAGAACGTGGTAAAACATGTCCTGAGCATGCACAAGGTATGAACTTGTGTCTAACTTATAGTAGACCCAGATGACCTACATTAGGTTTAATCTCCTGTACAAAGAAAGGAAGGAGAGAAATATTCTTCAGTTATAAACTATTCAAATAAAACAGACCTTCTCTAGATCCTAATTCAAACAAATCAAAGGCAAAACAGCATTACGGCTTGCATCTAGATGTTTCTCCTAGCTCTTATGTGCTCCTAGATAGGGCTTTTCCTAGGTGGACTGCATCTGGAGTGTATGAATATGGCCTAACGTCATTTGACACCTAAATTAGTCTATTCACTGGGTTAGCAGAATTCTAGGTGTGGTTAATGGGTGGTACCAACCAGTAGGCTCTTAGCCTGGATTGGATAAAACGTAAAAGACAGGCTTACTGTTTTACCACCTCCTGCTTGCCCTGCCATACACTGTTTCTCCTCTGCTGCGCACCTCTACCCTGTGTTCCTGCCTTGAGGCCAGCCACTTATGGACTGAAACTGCTAAAAACTGTAAGCTAAAGTAGACCTTTCCTTCTTTAGCTTTGAGTACTGTGCATTTTGTCTGACCAATGAGGAAGGGAATTAAGACAGTATTTTAAGACTACTGAGGAAATGTAAATATGAAGTATGCATTGATGGACACTAAGGAATTATGGTTCATTTTGCTATGCTGATTATGCAAATAGATGCTGCCTCCCATTTTAGTGCACTTAGGGTTTTGGGAGGAGTAGAAATTACACAATACTTGGTATTTTAGCATAGATTAGAAAAAAATTAAGAAGTGACTTGGCTGGGAATATAGCTCAGTGGCATAGCACCTGCCTGGCAAGTGTGAGTTTGTGAGTTGTATTCCATGTACAGGAAAAAAAAAAAAGATGTAAGCATAAAAATTAAAAAGTGTTGGACCAGTTGGAGAGGAAAGAGGCAGGACAGATGAGACTAAAAGTTTATGGCAGCTAACAATGGAGATAAAATATCTATATAATTAAAAGTACAACCTTCTAAAAAAGATCAAAGAGGATTTCAGAAAATGGAAAGATATTCCTTGCTCCTGGATAGCAAAAATCAAGATTGTGAAAATGGCCATAGTCCCAAAATTGTTACACAGATTTAATGCAATCCCTATCAAAATACTATCAACATACCTCATAGATATAGAGAAAACATTCTTAAAATTTACTTGGAACCAGAAAAGGCCTAGAATAGCAAAGGCATTCTTGGGCAGCAGAGGCAAGGCAAAAAGCAATACAATCTCTGACTTGGAATTATCCCACAAGATACTGTGATAAAATTAGCAAGGTACTAGCATAAAAACAGATGTGAGGATCAAGGTAACAGAATACAAGATGCAAATCCAACTACAAACACACTCAGCTATCTTGTCTTTGGCAAGGGGGCCATTTATGTTCACTGGAAGAAGGGGATAGCCTCTTTAACAAGAAAAACTGGCTCTGTATATGCCAAAAATAGAAAACTAGGCCAGGGTCTATCACCATGCACTAAAGTAAAAATGGATTAAGAATCTCTAAACATTAAAACAGAAACACTAAATCTCCTGAAAGATTTCCTGGTGGAAATCTTAAAAACATAGGAGTAGGCAGACAGTTGGTGAACAAAAACAAAACTCCACAGGAAATACTCCAAAGATTCAACAACAGGATCTCATTTTATTGTGAAGTTTCTGCATGTCAAAACAAATCACTAACAGAGTGAAATGACGATCCACAAATTTGGAAACATAACTAACAAACACTCAGACAAAGGATTTCCATCTAAATTATATAAAGAATTTTAAAAAAAATTCATAAGGACCCAATCCAAAAATAGACATCTGAGATGAATACATACTTCTCAGAGGAAGAAATACAAGTGGCAAATAAATATATGAAAAAATGTTCCACAGCACTAACCATTTGAGAAATGCAAATTAAAACAACGTTGAGATACCTTCTCACCCCATAAAGAAAGGCTATCATAAAGAAATAAACTAATAACAAAAGTTAGAGAGGCTGTGGGGAAAAAGAAACCGTTTTCCCCTGGTGCTGGGAATGTAGACTGGTGCAACATTATGAAAATCAGTGTGGAGACTTCTTAAAATCTAGGACTGCAAATCCCATTCTGAGTATTTTCCCAAAAAATTGAAAACTTCATGCCATTGTGATGTATATGCACCCATGTTTATAGTAGCACAATCTGTTATAGCCAAATCTTTGAAACAACCAAAATGTCCATCACTTGAATGAATGAAAAAGATGTGGTATTTTTATATAATGGAGTACTACTCAGCTATGAAGAAAGAAAAACTCAGAGATAGGTAAGTGAGTGCAGGAAGGTTCTCAACCCTGTGGGCCGCGACTCTGCCGGGGGTCGAATGACCAAAACACAGGGATCACCTAAAGCCATCGGAAAATGTAATTTATTTGCAATTACAGTTTTGAAGTAGCCATCAAAATTATTTTTTGGTTTGGGGTCACTGCAACATGAGGAACTGTATTGTAGGGTCATGGCATTAGCAAGGTTGAGAACCACTGAGTGAAATAAATCATACCCACATGTGTAAATATCTCATTGTCTCCCTAGTATGAGAACCTTAAAAAATAAATAAAACCTGAATGATATAATAGATATAGTAAAATGTAAAGAAACTAAATTTAAGTATTAAAGAAGATGAGAGGAGAAAAAATAGAAAATAAGATGGAGGGGAAAACATACACTATGTATATAGAATGGCTGAAATGATTGTACTCACAATTTCTATCAGTATTTTGAAAATAGCAGTTAATGTTTAGAATTTTCACCCTGACTAGTTGTATGCTGGTACAAAACCCATGGTTGAATACCTTTCATCTTGGCCTTCTAAATGTGTATCATTACTAATGTGTTTTCAATTATTACACTCTCTTTAAAATACACTAAAACAAAAAGATAAAAATTAAAATTTCTTGAAAATGAGCACTAATATTCAATTATTTCCCCAATCTTGTGTAACTATGTCTGTCAATCTAAAGAATAGATCTGATGATAAAACAGATAATATAACAACCATTGTTAGATACTCCTGTTTGGAAAATCTGTAATGTATGCATTATTATATGTATTGTTTCTGCTTTTTTTTCTGTTTTTGCTTCTGTTTTTACACTTCAGTATGAAATACAATAACATTTTTAAAAATAATATCTTTTAAAAGGAAAGTTTGTGGCTACTGAAGATCAGTGGATGGTTAAATGGCGTTTGTTACACTCTCATATTTTTAATAGTTGAGATTTTTTTCCCATAATCCCAGTGGTGGGGAGGCTGAAAACATGAAGATCACTACAAGTCTGAGCTACCTAGTGAGACCCTGTACCAAATACATAAATAAAAAAAAATTAGATGGAGAATTTTTAAAGTGAATTATTAAGCAGAAATGGCAATGCATAAATTAGTTACTGAAGATGGAGCTCTACAAAAATGTTTTGATCTCCTTAAAAAGTTAAATACAGACTTACCATGTGACCTAGCAATTCCACTCTGAGAGCTATATATGCAACAGAATTCCAAGCTCAAATACATGTACATGTATGTTCATACCACAATCTTCATAACTTTCATAGATGGGAGCACCCCAGATGTCCATCAACACTTGAATGGATCAACAAATATGGTTATACAGACAGCAGAATGTTATTCCACCAAAACAGTTCTGAAGTTCTGGTCTATGCTATGGCTTGAATGAACTTTGAAAACACTATGCCAGGTGAAACGAGCCAGACACGGAAGGGAATGCTTTGTACAATTCCACTTAGGTGAGGCGTCTGGAATGGGCAAAGTCATGTAGCCAAAAGTAGAACAGAGGCTAGGGGTGAACACAATGATGAAGTAGGGCTTAAAGGGTATGGGGCTGCTGTCTTGGGTGATGAAAAATTTGGAAATAGATAGAGGGGGTATTTTTGCAGCATCGAAAATGCACAGAATGCCACTGAAATGCTCACCATAAAATAGGTTCATGTCAAGCTGGCCAAATAGCTCAGTGGTTTAGAGCACCTACAAGCAGGTTCAGGGGTGGGGGCCTGCCATGCTGGCCCCGCCTCTGGGGGCACACTGAGATAGCAATTGAGACTGGGCATGGTGGCATGTGTCTGTAATCCCAGCTCTTGTAAACAGGCAGATCACTATGAGTCTGATCTAGTAGTGAGACCCTGAACACCCTGTAGGCCTTTCCCTTAAAAAAAAAAAAAAAAAAAAAAAAAAGATGCCTGTTAGGTATTTCATCTCAAACTTGTGCACTGCAGCTACACACACTGCTGTTGTTTCTGCAGGCAGTGGAAATGGGGCATGCACAGGTGACCTGTTATACTTAGAGGGCACTGGATTGTGTAAGAAACATAACATTTTATCTACATCTGCTGTATTGATTCCTTGGAGGAAGACTTTTTTAATGAGATTATATTAAATCAGGCCTAGTGTTCTTACTCAGCAAAAACCTACGTTGAGGCTTAATTAAATTAAATCCACAGAATGAGACTGAATTTTAATGCATTATAGATTATCATTGACACCATTATTCCACTTAACAATTATATCTGTCAGGTGGCAGAGGAAGGGGAGGCGTAAAAGCTGTCAGCGCAAACGCCTTCCCTAACACCAATAAGCCCTCTTCCAAGGTCTGACTCTAGCTGATGCCTTGATATAAAAAGCCAGCCCAAAGTGGAACAAAACTTTGAAAAATAGAAGACATCTTACTCTTTGTCTTAGCTACTTTTCTATCATTGCTGGGACAAATACTCGACACACAAGTTTAGAGGAGGAAAGGTTTATTTAGCTCACAGTTACTGGAGGTTTCAAGATGCTGCCTTGCTTTATAGGGTCTAGAGGAGAGCTGCCATGTCCAGGATGATCTGCTCCACACCTCCAGAGACCACCGCCTAGAAGAGGGGAAGCCTCTGACTGCGCATGTTGTCAGTTTAACGGTTGGCGCCTCTCTTAGCCATATCCCCTCAGACTCCGCCCCTGGAGTCATGCGCTTGACAGCCCCATGATTTACATGAGGCTCTGGGAGGACACCTAGATACAAACCATAGCACTCTTGTATTTGAAGAAACCTCTGGCCTAAGACACATGGAAGGTATATCAAAGGGTTGTGTTCTGTCTCTCAATCTCAGTAATTCTCTTGACTTTGCCATCTTGCAGAGCAAGTCTAGAGTTCTCCTCCTAAACCTAAAGCTTATTCTATGCTGTAAATATTTCTACTCCTTTGTGTAGTTACTTTCCCTGGATCCACTCTGGGGGCAGGGGGTGAGCATGCTGACTCAGAACGTGCTAACCTGCTCTCCGAGAGGCTGTGTCTGTCCATGCCTTGGGTGTAGGTGTGGCTGAGATGCACCCCCAAATCACACTGTGGGCCCCACGGAAAGGCTACTATAGCAGATTAGGCTTTTCTTCATCTGTGTCCCCATTTATCCCAAGATTGTACATTTCTACTCTAGGGTAAGCGTAGAACCTAAGCCTATAGATGGCATCTTTTTGGGTGATGCTTTTGTGATATAATAGAAATATAGTGATAGTTCTTGTCATTCTAAGAATGGATATAAAGGGTTGGTGTGAAAATTCTAGGCATTCTTATGCAAGAAAAACATCAGTTTGGAAAAACGCAATCCGTGATGTAAAGCTTTCCTTTAAAATAAATTTCAAGTGTCAAAACAATGCATTCAAAGCAAACTACTAAGTAAATGTGATGTCATGTGGTGCTGGCAAAAGTCTGCATGAGAAGAGCCCAGATTAAGCAGACTCCTAGGTACGGACCACCACACCGTAAGGAGCACCGTCATGCCCGGTCCAGCACAAGCCTGCAGAACAGGAAGAAGAAGCGGTGTGCTAGGGAACTGGGACTTCGCAGTGAGAGCTCGCGCAGTCAGAGAAGAAGCCAGGATGGGAGCAGAGGTCTTGGGTTCCGAGCTCCGAGCTCAGCTAGGAGCACAGCCTCAGGATCCTCCCTGTGGAGTGGGAGGAGGCGGCCTGATTGTGAGAAGCGGAGCTGCAGAAGACGTGTGCTCTGGAGTTCTCGACCAAAAACATTTGTCCTGCCTCCTTCAGTACACGAGAAGGTGTTTCCTCTTGTCCTGTGTCTTCAGTGTGGTTCGTACCAGAGCCGCCTCACACTTCCACTCCCAGCCTGAACACTTCTGCTTCCCCCTTCCCCCTCCCTCGGCGTCTTTACAAGAACACCCCCGCCTTCCACCAACTGGTGCCGTTGTGAGGCAGTGCAGGCTGACCTCAGCGCGAATTAAAACATATCAAAGATGCCGAGTTTTGGAGTTGTCAGACCTCCGTTTCCACAAAGAGGAACTCTATTTTCACTCATACCCCAGCAAGAGATTAGCAGCTTGAAATCACTTTGACGGTGTCAGCTGCTCTATTGCATACCACAGGGAATTTTAATTCCACCCTGTGAAATTGTGATTGCTTCTCAAGGAGAAGTGAAGAATCCTGGGTAATGGCCACAGCCAAGCTCGATGTCAGAGTTGCCCGTCGCTGCCACATCAGATATTACTTTCTGTTCTTCAAAAATCAGTCCAGCTTTCCGAACGAGAAGTTGAACTAGGGAGTGAAACTGAATTAACAGAAGCTGTCAGCTGTTCAGAACAGCACAGGCAGCAGTGTAACAGAAGTTGGCGACTTCCCATCAGAAAAAGGTAACTTTTTCTCTTTCTTTGGCTAAGATAAAGAGTTCCACAAACAGATTTCATTACTTAAGGTATGTATGCAGTTAAATGATGTCATTATTAAGCCAAAAATTATCAGGTCAACAGCATGAAAAGATTAAAACTGCCAATCCGCCCCCCCCCCAGCGTTTCCTAAAAGAGGAGGGAAAAGTGGCTCAAAAGAAGAATTAAAATAAGATAAAAAGTCCTTGTCAAGTTGATGCTCGTGAAGGATTGAAATTACCTGCCATCAAAGTTAAGCTGGCTGAGAAATGACTGCTGGTAACAATTGGAGTACAGAGTTTGGCGTTACCACGTCTTGATCGTAGAGCACTGGAAGATGGGAAATATCTAGAGGGAGGACCTGTAACTTGTCACCTGCTAGCTACATGCCCCATTCTGACCAGCCTTATGAGCCTCTGAAATTAATTTTTCTCTTTCTCCTGAAGGTCAGAAAGGAAGGACAAGGGGCTGAATACAATCTCTTAGAAATATATCCAGGTGATGGTCTTGCCCTTTAGATTTAGAAATTACAGAAAATTCATTTGATATGTTTCAGGGCAAACTTCACATTTTAGGGTTCACTTTTCAATGAAATTGAACTTTCCCTTATAAGTTAAAAAAAAAAAAAAAACTTTTCCTTAGATTTTACTAGTACTCAATTCTTTTGCAGTAAAAGCATGTAGGAAGAGCTTGTTTGTTTGTTTCAAATAATCTTTTATTCATTTATTTGGTACAGGGTCTCACTATGTAACTTGTACTGATAGAGTGATCTTCCTGTGTCACCCTCCCCAGCTCTGGGATTACAGGTGTGTGCCACCAGGGTTCCTGGGCCAACACAACATGGGGCACCAGGGATTGAACTCGGGTCCTCAAGCTTTCTAAGCAGGTGCTTAGACCAATGAGCTATCTCCCCAGCCTTTTGTTAATGTTATCATTTTTTAGTGATAGCTTACATCATTATTGTTATACCAAGTCAAGTAATTGGGACTTAATCAGGACATGTTTGTACGTTATAATAACCCAGTATATGAACATAGTATATGTCATCAAATCAGTGTGGTAGACACTTCCGTCTCCTCAAGTGTTGACCATTTTCAATTGGTAGGAAATTTGTATTCTTCTAGTAACTTTAACATTGTTTTAACCAGTAGTTACCCACCATGCCATTAAAAACAAACAAACAAAAAAAACCCAGAACTAATTTCCTTTTTTGACTCTGCTGTGGTGCCTTCTCTTGAACTTCTCCCTGCCACTCCTGCACCGATTATTCCCAGGCCTTGGGGACCATGACAACAGCTGGCTCCACTCTGAGATAGGCTTTTGAGTCTCCGTAGTGGGTGAGAACATGTGGCCTTTGTCTTTCTGAGCCTGGCTTTCAAGAACCATAACTGGCTCCAGTGCCATCCATGTTGCTGCAAATGACAGGATTATATTTTCTGAGGCTGAACGATGCACCTGCGTGAGTGTCAGCCCCACGCTTGCCAACTCCAATCCTCTACTGAGGGGCATTAGAGTGTGTAAACACAGCCCGGGAGGGAGCTCTTTGGGAGAATCACTTTACCTTTTTTGAATGTATACCCAAGACTGAGATTGTATGGTAATTCTGTTTTTAGTTTTTCCAGAAACTTCCATATCACTTCCTATAATGGTTACGCTAAGTCCCCCTCACCACCAGTATCAGAGTTTCCCTTTGTTGGCAGCATCACTACCTTTTGTTTGCCTTTCATGACGACCATCCTAGCTGGGATGTGAGGATATCCTATTGGGGATTCACACGTGCCTTTCTTTGATTAGTGAGATGGAGCATCTTTTTCTCGTATCTGTTGTTTCTTTGCATATCTGAATAGGGAAGTTTCTATTCAGATCTTTAACTCATTTAAAAATTAAGTTATATGGGGTTATTTTCTATTCAAAATATTGAGCTCCTTTTGCTATATAGTCCAGATAATAATCCTTCATCAGATAAATAATTTGTAAATATATTTTTTATTCTGTAGGTTCTCTTAACTTGGCTGATTATTCCCCTTGCTCTGCAGAAGATTCTGAGCTAGATAGAATCCCATTTGCCTATTATTATAATTGTTACCTTAGCTTTTAGGATCCTGTAACAAATAGCTGTCTATGTCAGTGTCTTGGAGTATTTCCTCTATGATTTCTTATAGAATTTTCATAGCTTTCGATTTTATATTTAGGTATTTGATCTATTTTAAATTGACCTTTTTTTTTTTTTTTTTTTTTTTTTTTTTTTTTTTTTTTTTTTTTTTTTTTTTTTTTTTTTTTTTTTTTTTTTTTTTTTTTTTTTTTTTTTTTTTTTTTTTTTTTTTTTTTTTTTTTTTTTTTTTTTTTTTTTTTTTTTGAGCTGGTTATTGCTATGTAGTTCTACCTGGATTTAAACTCAATATGTGGCCTTGAATTCATGTTAGTCCTCCTGTGTCACCCTCCTGAGTGCTGGGATTTCAGGTACGGGCTCCCATGTGTTTCTTTTTTTAAAAAATTTAATTAATTAAGTAATAATTAATTTTGTATAGGGTCTCAGTATGCAGCTCAGACTCATAGTGATCCTCCTGTCTCAGCCTCCCCAGTGCTGGGATTATAGATATGTGCTGCCACATCCAGTTTTGGGCATGCCAGGGTTCCCAGGCTGGCACAGCATGCAGCACTGGGAAACAAACCCAGGTCTTTGTGCTTGTTGGGCAGGCACTTAGGGTGCTGAGCTAGCTCCCCAGCCCCCATATGTTCTGGAGTAGTGAATTGGGTAGATTTCCAACTTGCCACCTGAAATGGAATATTGATTCTATGCCCAGTTTTAAATTGATTTTTGTGTATGGTGACAAGTAAAGGACTAGTTTCATTCTTCTGCCTATATGAATCCAATTTTGTCACCATGAGTTCTTCAAAAATCATCTTTTTCTCCACGGTATGTTCTTGACAATTTGGTCAACTAGCTGGCTTTATGATCATGGATTTTAGGCTCTTTAGTCTCTTGTATTAATTAAAATCTCAGTTTTTATGGCAGTACCATGCTGCTTTGATTGCTATAGTTTTGTAGTATGTTTTGAAGTCATGTATCATGATGCCTCTGGTATTGTATCCTTCCCTTTTTAGTACTGCTTTGGAAGTTCTGGGTCTTTTCTGGTTACATAATTTCAGAATAGTTTTCTGTATTTTAATGAGGAAAGTCATTAAGATTTTGACACAAATTACACTGAATCTATAGTAAATTTTTACAGTATTAATTTTGTGATATTCTTCTGATCCATGTGCACGTTTTCCTTTTTTGCATCCTCTGCAATTTTTTCATTGGTGTTTTATTTTTATTGTAAATATCTTTCACTTCCTTATTTAAATATATTTCTAACATTTTTGGAAGCTACTATGAGTAGAATGCTTTTCTTTTTCAGCAAGTTTATTATTGATGTGTGAAAATACTACTATTGATTATTCATTGATTTTGTATTCTGAAACTTTACTGCATTTGTTCATCAATTTACATAGCTGGGGCCTGGTGGAATGGCTCAGTGGTCTAAAGCGCCTGCTTGGGGAAGCTTGGGCGGCTTCAGGGACTGCGGTTCAATCCCCGGCACCACATGCTGCGCCAGCCCTGCCCTTGGGGTGGGCTGAACCGGCCATAAAAATGAGTGAATAAACAGACAAAGGTTCTGAAACAAGAATAAAAATAATAAATAAAATAAAAAATTCTTTTAAAAAAAATTTACATAGCTTTTTGATGGTATAGTTAGGGCTCTTGGAACATAAAATTGAACTGTGGGTTTCTTCCATTGCAGTTTAGAAATTTAACTTCTTCCTTTACCCCCTTATTTTTCTGTTTCCTAAACCTGGTGAAAGTGGACAGCCTTGTTTCTTTTCTTTTTTTAGTTATACATTTTTAAATTTTATTAAGTTTAATAAGAAAGAAGTATCAATGAGATAGTTTTAAAACAGGTTAGTAGGTCAGTTACAATAATTGATACATTGCATACTGTTGTCTTCATAGTAGTTATTCAGAGTACAAGATGCAGACATGATATCTTGTCTAAATGCTATTAGTACAAATCTTTCTTCTCACTGAAAGTAGCTATATATCTATGCTAACTATGTTTTTCACTACAAAAGGTTCATTTATATGCTCCTCTTTTGTTTTGTTTTGTCAGAGATGGGAGTTCCATTGACATTCAAATATTGTAGGTGCATGAGTTCAGCAAAATAACCCAACATAGCCCAATAGTCCATAGCAGTAGTGGATTATCCACAGAACTGGCAATATCAGGCTTTCACAGAAACCAAATTGGTCAAGCAATGGCCTGGACTCAGTGTCAGATGGCTGACACTGACAAAAGATCTACAGACCACTGTATATGGTTTCAGGATAAATCCTGAGGGGATTTAACTGATCTTGTCAGATACAAAAGTTACATTTTTCATTATATAGGTCTTGCTTTATCTTGGTCTTAACTATCCAGCAGAAAAGTTTAACCACAAGGTATAAAGAGTAAAGCCATTTTAATATGCTGAGCTGCAAAAGACATCCTTGTTTCTGATCTTGGAGGAAATAAAATTCACCTTCTACCCATTCAGTATGATACTAGCCATGGGATACATTTACATTCATATCCTGCAGTATTTTGAGGCATGTGTGGAAGGAACAGGTTTTCAGTATGAAAGGATGTTGAATTTTATCACATGATTTCTCTGCTGTTATTAAGATAGTTTTGGGCTGGGGAGATAGCTCCGAGGCACAAGTGCCTGCTGGGCAAGTGCAAGGTCGTGAGTTCGAACCCTGGTCCCACAAAAAAAAAAAAAAAAAAAAAAAAAAAAGATAGTTTTGTCCTTTATCCTATTGGTTTGATTCATCACGTGTATTAATTGGTGTGTGTTGAGTCATCCTTGCCTACTTGCAATGGATTCCTCTTAGTTGTGGTTTATCATCTTTTTTATGTTTTCTTGAGTTTGGTTTGCCAATATTTTTGATGAAAGATTCAGTGTCTCTGTTCATAAATTTTATAGGTCTATCATTTTATTATTCTATCTTCGTCTGGTTTTCGCACTGGGATAATACTGGCATCATACAAAGTTTGGCAGAGTTCCTACCATCTTAAGTTTCTGAAATATTTTCAGAACAACTAGAGTTATACTTGAAATGTCTTATAGACTCTACCACTTATGCTTGTAAAATTGGTACTTTAATCTTTAACTCACAATTTGTTTGAGTTAACTCACAATCTTTCCATTTCTTCTTGACTCACTTTTGTCAGGTTGTATGTGTTCAGGAATTTATCTGTTTTGTCCTGGTTTTGCTATTGTTTAGCATGTATTGTCCATGTATGTTTCTTAGGACCCTTTATATATTTTAAATTCAGGCTTATTACATGTGTTTAGTGTATAATGTCTTTTTTTTTTTTTTTTTTTTTTTTTTTTTTTTTTTTTTTTTTTTTTTTTTTTTTTTTTTAGTGTATAATGTTTACTTTCTTTGTATGGAGCTGGTATGTGTGAAAAACACATTCCATTCCCCCCCATTCATTCCCTCCTTTCTTCACCTCTTAATCCCCCTGAGTAAGATCTTCCTATTATTTATCTTTTATTTTTCTCTTTGTTTTTTCTCTAAGTTTCTCATATATGAGAAAGCACATAATATTTGAGCTTGTGTGCTTGATTCATGACACTTCATATTATCTCAAAGTGCATTAGTGAATTGATATTTCTACAAATGACTCAAGCTTTTTTCTTCATGGTGTACTAGTACTTCACTATGTGTAAATATCAGGTTTTCTTTATTCATTCATCTATTGGTGGACAGATAGACCATTTCCAAAATTCAAAATTTAGCTATTTTGAATTGTGCTGCTATAAACCTAGATATGCTTGTATCTCTATCCTTAGTCCTTTTACCCTCTTAGGAAGATAGCTAGAAGGGGAATAGGGCAAACGGAATTTTCGATTTCAGTTGTTTTTTTGTGACAGATCCACACTACTTTCCATAGTGGTCATACTAGTTTACAGTCCTAGAAACAGTGTAAAGATTTCCTTTACCCCACAACCTGTGCAGAATTTTTTATTATTTGATTTCTTGATGAGAGCCGTTCTTTCTGATATAAGATAAAATATGTGTTGTTTTAAGTTTCATTTCTCTAATGGCCAAAAATATTGAGCATTTCTTCATATAATTATTGGCCAGTGGTACTTCTTTTTTTATGAAGTGTCTTCTAGTTTCACTGTTTTTTTTTTTTTTTTTTAATGGGGGAAGGGGTTATTTTGAGGGGTCCAAATTTTTTGAGTTCTTTATGTTTTCCAGATGAGTCCTCTGTCAGCAGAACAGCTGGCAACAATTGTTTCTCATTCTGTGTGTTGCTTGTACACACTCTAGATTGGTTCATTTTCTGTACAAAAGCTTTTTCATTTGCTATGATCCCATTTTTTATTCTCAGAACTATTTACTGTGAAACTGAGTTTCTGTTCAGAAAGTCTATCCTTCTGGCTTCAATAGTTTTGTCCCATTTTGTATCCAAAAGATTTCTAGTCTACCATTTAGTCCTTTAGTTCATTTTTATTTCAATTTAGTCCACAATAAGAAATATAAGTCTAGACTGAATCTTCTGCATTGGGTACCAGCTTTATTTACCCTATTTAGTAAGAGGCTATCTTTCCTCCACTATGTGCTTTTGGCTCCTTTAACAAAGGCCAAATAGTTGAATGTGCATAGCGTTGTTTCTGCATCCCCTATTCCATTCCATGCATCTTCACAGCTGCTTTTATGCTGGTATCATGCTATCATTATAGCTTTGCAACATACTTTCATGTCCAAGATGGTGATTGATCTTGCTTTGTTCCCTTTGTGCAGGATTGCTTTTGCTATTCTGGGTCTTTTGTGGTCCCATATGAATTTTTTAATTTTTTCTCCTACTCTGAGAAGAATGTTGTTGACATTTTTATTGGGATTGTATTTGTATATCAATTTTGGAGGTCTGGCCATTTCTGGTTAGTTCTCCCAACCCAATAACAGAGAACAACTTTCTGTTTTCCAGTGTCTTCTTAAACTTCCTTTTTAAGAATACTGTAGTTTTCACTGTAGAGATCTTTCACTTCCTAGGTTACTTCCTAGGTATTTAGCTTTTCTTGGTGCTATTGTGAATGGTATTTCCCCCTAGTTCCTGTGCCAGGGGCTTCATCATTAGTGTACAGGAAAGCCATTGATTTTAAGTGTTGATTTTATGTCCTGATGTATTGCTGAGTTTGGTTATTAATTATAAGAATCTTTTGGTGGATTCTCTGGGAACTTCCATATAGAAGAGTATACAACTTGTAAATAATATTTTGACATCTTCCTTTTCTATACATAGCCTTTTTATTCCTTCTTTCCTAATTGCTCGTGCTAATGATTTGAGTACTATGTTGAACAGGAGTGGTGATAGGGAACATTCTTGTCTTGTTTTTGACTTTAGAGCGAAAGCTTTCAGGTTTTTCCCCAGTTAATTAATAAATAATGTTGGCAGTAGCTTAGTCATAAATGGCTCTTATCAGATTAAGATAAGATTCTTTTTTACCTATTTTCTTAAA
This sequence comes from Myocastor coypus, assembly GCA_004027025.1. Taxonomy (NCBI): domain Eukaryota; kingdom Metazoa; phylum Chordata; class Mammalia; order Rodentia; family Myocastoridae; genus Myocastor; species Myocastor coypus. Next base: position 27,255 of record PVJA010003942.1, on the reverse strand, counting down.
AGTGTTTTCAATCGTGAAAGAATGTTGGATTTTGTCAAAGGTTCTTTTCTGCATCTATTAAGATGATCCTGTGATTTTTGTCCTTTTGTTTATGTTATTGTTAAATGATATATCACATTTATTGATTTATGTCCATTGAACCATCCTAGCATCCCTGAGATGAAGCCCACTTGGTCATTACGTATGAATTTTTTAATGAGTTGTTGCATTCTGTTTGCCAGTATCTTGATGAGGATTTTGGCATCTCTAGTTACTAAAGAGATTCGTTTGTTGTTATCATTCTTCAACTTGGTCTTTTTCTGGCTTGGGACTCAGTAATGGTAACTTCCAGGAATGACTTTGGATATATTCCCTTTTAATTTCATTAAAACTCTTCAGGAGCTTCTGTGTAAGATCTTCCCTGGCATTTTTGCAGAATTTCACGGTGAACTTTTCTAGATCTGGCTTTTCCTTTTGAAATCACTACTTGAATTTCATTCCCTTACTGGATTATTCAAGGTTTTTACTTATTTTTTTAATATTTTCTTTCTTTATTCAGGGTTTTTAAGTCTTGATTCAATGTTGGTAATTCACATGTATCTAGGAATCTGTCAATTTCTTTTGATTTGACCAGTTTATTGGCATAGAGATTTGCAAAGTAGTTTTTAATAATTGTTTTTATTTCAGCAGTGTTCACATGATTTTACCTTTTTTACTTTTAATTGCATCGATTTGGGTCTTTTCTCTCCTTCTTTTTTTTTTTTTTTTTTTTTTTTTTTTTTTTTTTTTTTTTTTTTTTTTTTTTTTTTTTTTTTTTTTTTTTTTTTTTTAGTTTATCTAAGTTTTGTTTGTTTTTCAGGAACCAGAACTTAGACTTTTCTTTTTGTAATTTTTGTCTTAATTTAATTGATATTTGCTCTGAGCATTGTAATTTTCCTCTTTCTACTATGCTCTTTTATAGACCTTAATTTTTTTCCAGGCTTGTCAAAACATACATCACTTTGTTTTGGTTTTTTATCTTTTTTTCCTAGTGTCTTCTTTAGACTTGCTCATTATACTTAACTGACCTAATACCTTACTACTTGCACCATTCTTACTTTTCTAGGATCTCGAGGCCCCTCATTAGATAATTCGTATTCATTCTGTTTTTGTGCTGTTGGCATTTACAGCTATAAACTTCCCTGTTAGGACTGTTATCATTGTGTCCCATAAGTTCTGGTATGTTGTGCTGCCGTTATCATTTATTTCAAGAAATTGTCTTTATTCCCCTTGACTTATTCTGTAACCCACTGTTTAGTTAAGAATGTGTTGTTTATTATCTATGCATTTGTATAATGTCTGTATTTTCTTTTGGTATTGATTTCTAACTTCCATTGTGCTATGATCTCATAGTATGCATGGTATATTTCCAACTCTTCTATATTTACTTAAGGCTCACTTATTGGTTAGTATGTGTTCTTTGGAGAAAGTTCCATGTAGTGCTGAAAACAATGTATATTTTTATTGTTGTTGGGTAGAACACTCTGTAAATATCTATTAAATCCATCTGTTCAAAGTTTTTTTTTTTGTTCAGTATTTCATGAGTTAAAACAGATCCCCAAGGACGGAGAAAATCCTGTCAACATAAAAAAGTTCTAAAGGCACTGACTCCACAGTGTCCAATAGCTTTGGGCCTATAGATAAAGTGGGCTTTGTATTTGTGACATAAAACTCAGCCACAGTGTGAAAATGAGACATCCTATAAAGTGCCCCTTGTTTACAATGGAGGCCATATCTAAAACTGAATGAGACATTGGCTTAACGTCACTGAATGCTGTGTATTGATAAGTGTATTAAGTTAGCCTGGTTGATTTCTGATGTGATCCGGGTATTTCATAATGATAGTAAATACAGATGTGACCTTATAGATTATATTTCTCAAAAATAAAAATAAAAAATAAAAAACAAAGGTTTTTTTTGTTCAGCTCATATCTCTGTTGATTTTTGTATCGAGCTAATCTATTTGTGATAGTAGGGTACTGAGGTCCCTCATTATAATTGTGCTTATGTCTCTTTGTTCTTTTATGTCCAATAGTGCTTATTTTATAAAGTTAGCTGCACCACTGTTGTGTATGTATGTCAATAATTGTTACTTACTTTCTCATGTTGGACTATTCCCTTAACTGACATGTGGTGAATTTTTTTCTGTTAGTCGTTTTTTACTTAGAGTTCACTTTAGCTGAATATAAGATAGCTATACTTGTGTTGTTTTTTTTTTTTTTTTCAGATTGAACCCTACCTGGTGTATTCATGCTATTAATGCTTCTGCCACTGTTAGCTTCACTGTGTATTTCTAGGGTATCCTTGAGAATTCAGGGAATGTTCATGTAGGGATCATAAATGTCTTAAACTGGTCTTTATTGTGACAGTTATCTTATTTCTCGATCAGTTTTGAAAGATCAGTGTGTTAGTTACTTTCTCATTGTTGGGACAAAATACCCAACACCCACAAGTTAAAGAAGAAAAGGTTTACTTTAGCTCATTTTCTAGAGGTTCCAGTCCAAGGCAGGACAGCAAGGGAGAAAGGCATGACAGAGGAGAATCAGCTCACGGCATGGCAGAAAAGAAGTGGTGCGATTTCCGCTTCTTTTCTTTTTCTTTCTTTCTTTCTTTCTTTCTTTCTTTCTTTCTTTCTTTCTTTCTTTCTTTCTTTCTTTCTTTCTTTCTTTCTTCCTTCCTTCCTTCCTTCCTTCCTTCCTTCCTTCCTTCCTTCCTTCCTTTCTTTCTTTCTTTCTTTCTTTCTTTCTTTCTTTCTTTCTTTCTTTTTTCATCTAGGCTACAACAGTGTTGGTTGGCGCCTGTTACTTCCAGTGTGAGTCTTCACTCTTCAGTAAGCCAGAACTGTGCTCAACCAACCTGTGAACTGATCTACCAATCACAGCCATGATCTGATCATTCCACGACACCCCACCTATGAGTATATGAAGCTTTGGGGAAACATCTGCACAGATATAAACTGTGGTCATAGTTTTGCAGACTATGTCAACCTGGCCTGAAAATTGTTTTCTTTTAGGATTTGAAATACTTTACTCTGGGCCCTTAAGATTTGTGTTGAGAAGTCTACTGTGATTCCAATGGGTTTTCCTTTGTAAGCACTTTGTTGCTTTTCTTTAACTGTTTTCTCTCACATTTATTTATTTATTTATTTAAACTTTATTCATGTTATGGCTGGCTCAGCCTGCCTTGGGGGTGGGGCTGGCACAGCATGTGGTGCTGGGGATAAAACTGCAGTCCCCGTGGTTGCCTAAGCTTACCTAAGTAGGTGCTTTAGACCACTGAGCCATCTCACCAGCCCTTCTCTCACTTTTAAAGTATCTCTCATTATTGATCACTGCCAACAACCCTGTCTTCTAGTTCAGAGACTCTAACCTCACACTGGGCACTAATGCTCCCCATACTTTCAATATAATTCTTAATCTCTTTTTGGAGCTCTTTTATAGACTTAATTTTTTTCCATGCTTGCCAAAACATACATCATTTGGTTTTGGTTTTCTATCTTTTTACTAGTGTCTTCTTTAGACTTGCTGATTTTACTTAGCTGACCCAATACCTTACTACTTACATCTTCTATGACCTTGTCACATGCCTTATTGAACTGGTTTGTTATTGTCACTGATACCATTTTCAATAATTCAGGTCTGAAGCTTTTGGTTTCCTCCCTTTTGTTGCCCCATAGATCAGCTTTGGAGAGCTGAGAGTTTGAAGGCCTTATGTGGAATTGTCTTCTCATGTTTCTATGTTTGTTTGTTCTGTGTGGAGCTTTGTGGATTTATTATAATGGAAAGTTTTGTTGTTACTATGGGGACTCTTTTAGCCAAGGCCTACCTTTTAGTGGTGTCCTCTGTCCATAACTAATTTCTAGTCTTTGCCTCTGTCCTAGGATCCAACTACCCCTCCATTTGAGATGCAAAGTTGCAGCATGTTTGGCTCGGGATCCAGTTCTCCCAAAATGGGCCCTGGTGTTGTTAATGACCCCAAAGTAATCTAGGCACTGACATCTCAAGAGAGACAATTAATAGCAACAGCTATATTATGTTGGGTGTAGTAATGAAATCAGCATCAAAGATAGCATTGTATACAAATAGAATATTGATAGACCCTAAGGGCCCATAAAGGAACTGTCCACATAAAAGAGATCTGTAATTATAGTATGAAATGAAGACAAACAAAAATCCTATCAACTAAATGAAACAACTTTACCTCTACTAACAACAGCACAGTATTCAACCAAAATGGCATAAAATTATTTTTTTAGAAATTTGTAAAGCTAAGTCATTACATTAGTAAAGTTAGAAGGAGTGGGGCACCAGAGAACATAAAGAACAAAATTTTGAAAAATTAAGCAACAGGAAATGATAAAGAGAAAGCAAGGCATTTTATTAAGGTCTAACAGGAAATGAATGGTGATAGGAAAGAGTAACTGGAAATAATGAGCAAGAAAAAGAAAAGGAATAAACAGCAAAAGGAGATGAAAGGAGGAACAAAAAAGGGAAAAATTGGAAAAAAGATAAAAGACAACAAATGAAACTAAAAGAAGAGAAAAAAATCGGGAGGAAAAATAAAATCCTAATGAAGGAAAGATTGGATATGACATAAAATAGAAGAAACAGATGAAGTCAAAGAATGACTGGGTTCTTTTCCCTATTATGGTCTCCGGCTTGAGCTAGATATGAATTTCTACACCTAGCTTTCAGGTGTAGGGCCTTTGAGATGCCCTCTTGGCACTTCAGGTCATTCTATTGCCCCTTCCAGACTGTCATTCTGGTCAGAACCAAGGTGTTGCTGCCCTGTTGTTGGTCTATGGAGAACTCACCAATCCTCTTTTCTCCACAGGACACAGCCACAAGGTGGGGTTCAGGTGCCCATGGGGCCTAAGGGTGTCAGCCTGGCCTGAGGCGGCTCCTTTTCCTCTCTGGTGTTTTTCTCAGCCAGGTTTAGGTCTGATGTTTAGTCTGGGTCTCTGCTGCCAGTGCCCTGCTGTGAGGCACTGCTCTCTGGCTCATGGGGCAGGCGGTGTTGCTCCAGTGGTGCAGGCCTGCTCTCTTGTCTGGGGCTGGGTGTCACTTTGCTGGGCAGCTCTGCTCTCTCCAAATTTTGGTGTTCCGGTTGTATCTGTTACAATGTCTCCTTTTCACATTCGATTTTATGTACTTGGATCTAATCTCTTTTTCACTGGTTAGTCTGAGGAAAGTTCATTTTTTAAAGTTTTAGCTTTCAAAAACTTGTGTTCCATTGATATTTTGGGTTAAATTTTCATTTTATTTATTGTGCTATGCTATTTATTATTTCTTCATGCTTACTAATTTGGGGTTTGGTTTGTTCTTCTTTCTTAAATCCTGAAATGCACTGGGAGATCATTTCTGTGGCATCTTCCCCATCTTTTTTTTTTTTTTTCTTTAATGTATGTGCTTAGTGTTATGCACCATCCCCCTCAGTGCTGATTTTGCTGTAGCTCACAGATTTTGGTGTGTTATGCTTTCACTTTGATTTGCTTCAGTAAAATCTCATTTGTTTCTCTTTTAATTTCTTCCATTCTCACTGGTCACATAGGAGCATGTTATTTGTCTATTTATTTTTCTAGTTTTAGGAGCATGTTATTTAATGTTCATGCATTTGTATATTTTCTTTTATTCTTCCTGTTGCTTTCTAGTTTTAATCAATGTGGTAGTCTGATATATGTGAGTATATATATTTGTATACATATATACATATATAAAATTACAATTTTAAAAATATTTTACTGAAACTTACATTTTTTTCTGCAATATATGATCCATCTTGGAGAATGTCCAAGTGCTGATGACGAGAGTGCACATTCTGCAGCTGTTAGATGAAATGTTCCCAATTATAGGGCCATTTGCTCTATAGCATTATTCCACTCAAATATTTATTAACTATTTATCTGAGTGCTCTGTCCATTTAGCAAGGTGTAGTGTTGAATTCTGCCATTATCATTTATATTGGCATTTATCTCTCCCTTCTTTTGTATATTTGGTTGTTCTAAGGGTTGGTGCAGCTGTATTTATAATTGGTATATCATTTTGTTCAATTGATCCTCATCAATAAATGATAAAATTCTTAATTCATCTTTATGGGTTTTACAATCAAAGACAGCTTTATCCGACTGGGCATAGTGCATGCCTGCAAGCCTAGCTCTTGGGAGACAGAGACAGGAGGATTCTCTGAGTTCAGGGCCAGTTTGGGCTGTCTAGTAAATTCAAGGCCACTCAGGACCACATAGTGAGATCCTGTCTAATAAAATAAAAAAGTGTATTAATAAATAAATGAAACATAAATTACTTACTGATATGAATAGTCCTCTTACTTTTTGTTTCCGTTTGTGTAGGTTCTCCCTTCTATGCTTCCCTTTCAGCTTTTCTACTGGTGAAGTGATTTCTAGTAGGCAGTATATAATTGATCTTTTAAAAAAGTTTTCTCAGGTGGTCTGTGTCTTTTGTTTTTTGTTTGTTTGTTTATTTTAGTAACAATTCAGAATTTACCTTTATCTCCTACTGGACTCATCAGTTTAGAGTTGTGATTTTTTTAGACATTTATACTTATTCATATAGATGTATAAACTCATATTAAATGACAATTGATTTTTTTTAGAAGTCCAGGCAGAGAAAGAAGCAATTATTCTTACCTAAAATCTGTCTATGTTTTTTGATTAATGTCCAACTTGCTGTGTCATTTTTAACCAGAAGCAAAGTTCCTATTGTCTCCACCTCAGACCTTACTGCTTCACACAGGCGGTGCATCTTCTATAAAAAGAAAACGATGGCGCAGTCAGTGCAGTGATGAATCTGACTTGGCTTTCATTGGGAAACAGGGGTAGTGGCCAAGAGAAGGCCAGCAGATACAAAGAGAACTTAAACACTTTCATACACAATGGTTTTCTGGAGAAAGAGAGGAAGAGTGAATGGGAGGGAGGAAAAAAAGAGGCAGAGGAAAGGGAAGAGAGAAAAATTATATTCAACAAATAGAAAAAAAGCACTGAAAGCCCATGAGTCAAGCCATAGCCAAACCATGTTCTATCTTAAGTAGGTTTTCTTTTTTCCTCTTTTTTTCTTTTCTTTTCTGGAGGGCCCTCAGGTTCCTCATCATCTTCTTTGGGAGAAGCAGTCTTTTCCTTTGATGCCTTGGAAGCTGCAGGGCGACCCACTTTCCCTTTGCCTTTCACTGGACTCAGTGCTACTGTAGCCTTTAGCCTCGGTTTGGACATCTTTTCTTTTCGCTCAGGTTTGGATTTCTTAACCATCTTTTTGTTTTTCTTTTCTGAACTGCCCTAGTCACTGTCATCATCATCTTCCACTGGGAAATCTTCGTCACTGCTGAATTCTCCTGGAATGGTGCCTCGTCCTCATCCTCATCCTCTTGCTCCTCCTCACTGCCCTCATCTTCCCTGAGCCTCTCTCTCTCTCTCTCTCTCTCTCTCTGGAAGCTGCTTTAGATGCTGCCCACCGCTGGTGGCGCACATTTTTATGATCTTCTTCATCTTCACTATCTCCTGCTGAATGAGAATCGTCCATTTTTTGCTTCTGAGTCTTCACTGTCTTCCTGGGAATTCTTTCCAGACCGCCTCTTGTTTTTAGCTTCTTGAGGAGATGATCGGATTTTCTTCGCAGGAGGACCTGAATCTCTTGCATAATCTTCATCTGCATCATCAGACTCCTGAAACTGCATAATCAACGACCTCCCTATTTCTGACAGGCCGAGACACGTTCGCTGTCAAAACAGGACCAAGTTGAGATGCTAAAGGCCAGGACCCCAGGCCCACCCTGCGCACTCAGCGCCCCCAGTGCAACTTTGGGGCCACTGTCACCGAACCTGGAGCTGCTAGCTTCTCCAACTCCGCCACTCCTTGGGTCTGGGCCCGTGGATCAGACAAGCCCCCCACTTCCTGTCTCTTCAAAATGGGTGGATCAAACCTGGTCTATGCCTTTGACTAATAAATGTAATGGATTGCTATTCAAGGTTATTGTGGATGGGTATGTGTTTTCTCCTGACAGTGTTAATTGTCCTATGCTTATTTTGTATATTCCTTGTTCCTTTGCTCTTCTCTTAATATTTATCTTTGTTACGAGGTAGCTTTCTGTCATGCTGCAGTTGGTTCTCTTTTCTTTTTCTCATGACTATTTGTTTTTCTAGTGAGTGTCATGTATGCCTGATGGTAGGCAATAAGCCTTTTGTTTCTAATATACGACTCCCTTACACATTTTGTGTAAAGCTGGTGTAATGGTGACAAATTTCCTTAGTTTCTGCTTCTCTGGGAAAGATTTTGTTTCTCCTTCATTTACACTGGGATAGTTTTACCGGCTGGAGCATTCATCTGTAGCAGGTTCTTCTCTGTCAGGACTTGGAATACATCATTTCATTCTTGTCTGGTTTGTATGTTTTCTGCAGAGAAAGCTCTAGTAAGTCTACTGTACATTTCCTTATATTTTATTTGAAACTTCTCTGTTTCCAGAATTTTTCTGTGTCATTATGATTATATATCTCTGTGAGGATCTGTTTCAGTCAAATCTAGTTTGGGGGCACCTGCAGCTTAGCCCAGTTGTTTAAGTGCTTACGTGGGCAGATGTAGTCAGTTGCAGGGGACCAGGGTTTGATTCCCAGCTAAATAAGCCTTACTGGGCCTGCTGTCAAGGCAGCCAGAACCAGCCAAAAAAATAGTCCTTCTCAAATCTAGTTGGGGTCCTTTGAGCTTTTTGTATGCTGAATATTTGGGATGTTTTCAGCTATTACTTCTTTAAATGGGTTTTGAATGTCTTTTCCCTTTTGCTCATCTTCTGAAATTCCCTTAAGTGAACATATTTTCACTTACTGATGCTCCTTATGTCTCATACGTTTTATTTATTCTTTATATTATTTTTTTCAAGGCCAAGGTATAACTCAGCAGCATACCTGAGTGGCAGATGCAAGGTCTTCATTCATGGTATCAAGACAAATGAATAAACAAACAAAAATCTTATTCTTCCTCCACTCTCTCTTCGTATACTTACCTTCCCTTTTTTCCTTTTCCCTCTTTATTCTTCTGTGAATTAAATCTAAAGAAATATCTTCAAGTTCAAAAGTCATATTCATTTTATTCTGTTGGAGAGGCTCTTGATTATATTTTTGTTTGGAGATGAAGGAGGTGGCAAGGATAAAGAGGAAATAAGAATTAGGATGAGTTATGTACACACACAAGTCCCCATGAGGAATATGATCATTATTGCAAACATCTACTAATAAAAAAAAATTGAAAAAAATATGTTCTTACTCCAAAGTTTCTTATTGGCATTATTTTTTTTTTTTTTATTTTTATTTATTTTATTTTTTGCAGGACCGGGGTTCAAACTCACAACCTTGCACTTGCCCAGCAGGTGCTTGTGCCTTGGAGCTATCTCCCCAGCCCCTATTTTTATTTTTAAATTTAAGTTTATTTTGGAGAGTAGAAACAGAAACAAAGACAAATAGAAACAATGACAGAAATAGGGTAGCATACAACAATTCATATGTTAAAGATTTTCAAAATAGGAATAACTAATAATGGTTCTTAGTATGTTTAATGTCAAATGAGTTGCTGAGATTAACTAATATAGTCATCCAAGGTTGGACAAATAATTGAATATTAACACTTACTTTCAAGAAATCTTAATTTTTTCGTGTATGTTAAATTTTTTTTTTTTTTTTTTTTGTGGCCGGCTCACCCCACCCTAGGGGCAGGGCTGAACATGTGGTTCTGGGGAATTGAACCATAGTTCCTGTGCTTGCCTTAGTTTGCTAAGCAGGCGCGTTAGTCCACTGAGCTATCTCACTGGCCCTTTAAAATTTATTTTAAAGAGAGCATAAAATTGGTAAAACATTAAAAACAGTACATATTTAGAATATCAAGATGAGAAGTATTCAACCATGGTTTTGTATTACATATTGCTGTCCTTGATGCAGTTGCTTAGATCACAGATATCAGCATACAGTTAGTCAAGGTGAAAATTCTAAACATTAACTGCTATTTTCAAACAAACTGATGGAAATTATTAGTACAGTCATCTCAGCCATCCTATATATATACTTACACGATTTTCCCTCCTTAATTTTTGCCAGCCTTCTCTCCTTTCTCTCATCTTCATTGTTTAATCCTCAAGTTCAGTTTCTCTTCATTTTACTGTATCTATTAAACCTTTCAGGTTTCATTTATTCCTTCAGGTTCTTACACAAGGGAAACAATAAAATACTTATACATGTGGGTTTGATTTATTTCACTCAAGAGTATGGCCTCGAGTTGCATTCCTCTACCTATAAAGTCTTCACCTTTTTCTTTACAGTTCCATTGTATAAAAATACTACACCTTTTTCATCCATCCCTCAAATGATGGACATTATGGTTGTTTCCAAGATTTGGCTATGAGAGATTTTGCTGTTATAAGCATGAGTGCATATATATCGCTATGGTATGATGTTTTCAGTTCTTTTGGGAAAGTACCCAGAAGGGGAATAGCTGTATTGAGTGGAATTTCCAGTCCTAGTTTTTTGAGAAGTTTCCACACTGATTGCCACAGTGGTTGTACCAGCCTACATTCCCACCAGCCATGAAGAAGAGTTCCTTTTCCCCTGCAGCCTCTCCAGCATTTGTATCACTTGATTTCTCTATGATAGCCATTCTTTATGGGGTGAGATGGTATATCAGGGTTGTTTTAATTTTTATTTTTTGAATATCCAGTGTCATTCAAGTGTGGAGCATTTTTCAAGTATTTATTTGTCACATATTTCTTCCTCTGAGAAGTATGTATTCATCTCAGATGCCAATTTTTGGATTGGGTCTTCAAATTTTGGGGCCTGAATTTTTTTTTTTTTTTTAGTTCTTTATATAATTTGGAAAAAAGTCCTTTGTCTGAGTGTTTGTTGGTTACAATTTTTTCCCAATTTGTGGGTTGTGTTTTCACTATGTCAATGATTTCTTTCGACATGCAGAAAATTCACAATAAGATGAATAGCTAGTAGTTGATTCTTTGGAGTATTTCTTGTGCGGTTTGGATTTTGTTCATAAACTGTCTGCCTACTCCTATGTCTGGAAGGTTTTCACCTATCTTTTCCTCCAGGAGACTTAGTGTCCTTGTTTTAATGTTTAGATTTTAATCAATTTTGACTTTAGTTTAGTGCATGGCAATAGACCCTGGGCTAGCTTTAGTTTTTGGCATGTGGAGAGCCACTTTTTCCAGCACCATTTGTTGAAAAGGCTTTCTTTCAGTGAACATGTTTGGCTCCTTTGTCAAAGATAAGATGACCGAGTGTGTTTGTAGTTGGATTTGCATCTTTTATTCTACTCCATTGATCCTTGTGTCTGTTTTTATGCTAGTACCATGCTGATTTTATCACAGTATCTCATAGTATAATTTCAAGTTAATGATCATAATGCTTCCTGCCTTGTCTTGTTGCCCAAGATTGCTTTTTCTATTGTAGGTCTTTTCTGGCCCAAATAAGTTTTAAGAATGTTTTCTCTATATCTATAGGGTATGTTGATGGTATTTGGATAGGGACTGCATTAAATCTGTATAACAATTTTGGGAATGTGGCCATTGTCATAATGTTGGTTCTTCCTATCTGGGAGCAAGGAATATCTTTCCATTTTCTGGAATTTTGAATCTCTTTTTAGAGAGTTATAATTTCCATTGCATAGTTCCTTAATTCCTTTGTTAATTCCTAAGATTTTTATTTTGGGGAATGGTATTGTATGAGTATTGTTCCTCTAATTTCTCTCTCAGTGAGTGTGTTACTATTGATTTTTGGGTGTTGAGTATCCTATGCTACTTAATTTGTTCATTAATTTTTGGTGGTGTTTTTGTGTATTCAAAGTAGAGTATCATGTCATCTGAAAATAATGATAGTTTAATTTCTTTATCTATCCTTATTTCTTTTATTTCTCTCTTTCTTGTCTAATGGCTGTAGCTAATGATTCCAGAACTATATTGAATAGGAGTGATGATAGAGGACATGCTTGTCTTGTGCCTGATTTGGGGGTAAAAGCTTTCAGTTTTTCTCCATTTAAAATTGATGTTGGCTGTTGATTTCTCAAAGATGGTTTTTATCAGGTTGTGGTATAGGCCATCTATTCCAATTTTCTGTAGGGCTTTGAATCATGAATGAGTGCTGGACTTTGTCAAAAGCCTTTTCTGTATCAATTGAGATGATCATGTGATTTTTTGTTTTGGCTCTATTGATATATATTACATTTATAGATTTGCATATATTGAACCATCCTTGCATCCCTAGGATGAATCCTACTTGGTTATGGTGCATAATTTTCATGACGATTTGCTGCATTCTGTTTGCTAGTATTTTGTTGAGGATCTTTGCATCTGTGTTCATGAGGGAGATTGGCCTGTAATTCTTTTTTTGGTTGGATCATTCTCTGATGTTGATATCAGTATAAAACTTGCCTCTAGGAATGACTTTAGGAACACTGCTTTCTGTCTAATTTCACTGAAGAGTTTGAGGAATATTGGGATCAAATCTTGAAATTTCTTGTAGAATTTAGCTGTGAATCCATCAGGACCTGGGGTTTTCTTTGTTGCTAAATTTTGTATTACATTTTCAACCTCTTTGACTGATACTGGGTTATTCAGAGTTTTTATTTCTTCTTGATTCAGTTTTGGTATTTTGTACCTATCTAGGAATCTGTTCATTTCTTCTTTGTCTTCAATCCTGTGAGAGTAAAGATTTTCAAAATAGCTGTTGATGATCTTCTGAATCTTCACAGGATCTGTAGTAATTTTTCCCCTTTCCTTCCTTATTGCTTGAATTTGAGTTGTTTTTCTTTCCTCTTTTTAAGGAGGTTGGCTAGGGGAGCATCAATTTTATTAAATCTTTCAAAGAACCAGCTTTTGGATTCATTAATTCTTTGTATTGTTTTCTTTGTCTCTACTGCATTAATTTATGCTGTAATCTTTACAATTTCCTCTTATCTTTGGGCTTTGGGCTTGGTTTGGTCTTCTTTTTCTACATGTATTAGGGTATTTATTTGTTTTTGGTCTGTTTTCCTAAGGTGTGAGTTCACCGCTATAAATTTCCCTCTGAGAACTGCTTTTACTGCATCTCACAAATTCTCATAAGTTGTGTCTGAATTTTTGTTGGATTATATTGTTTAATTTCATCTGTAACCCACTGGCTGCTCAAGAGGGTGTTATTTATTTATTCATTTAGTTTTTGTTTGTTTGTTTTTGCAAAACTGGGGATTGAACTCAGGACCCTGCACTTTTCAGGCAGGCGCTTATGCCCATGAGTTGTCTCCCTGGGCCCTAGAGTGCTATTTAATCTCCATATGTTTATGGATTTTTTTGTGGTTTCTTTTGTCATTAATTTCCAGTTTCAGGGGCTGTCCAGATGGCTCAGCAGTCTAAAGTGCCTGTTTAGGAAAGGTTAGACAGCCACAGGGACCGCAGTTCAATCTCCGGCACCACATGCTGTGCCAGCCCTGCCCCCAAAGCAGGCTGGGCTGACCATTACAAAAAAAAATTCCAGTTCCATTGTACTATGGTCAGATAATATGCGTGGGATAATTTCTGTTTTCTTTATATATTTAAGCATCATCTGTGGACGAGTATCTAGTCTGTTTTAGAAAACATCCCATGTGCAGCTGAAAAGAATGCGTATTCTGTTGTTGGGTGGAACACTCCACGTATGCCCACTAAATCCATTTGTTCAAAGGTTTGGTTCAGTTCTGCTGCTTCTTTGGTAATTTTTTGTTTGCTTAACCTATGTTTTTGAGATAAAGGGGTGTTAAGTTTTCCCATTAAGATTATAATATTGGTTATTAGATCCTTCATGTCCTTTAAATTTTGTCTTATGTGGTTGAGTGCTTTCATATTTGGTATATACATACTTATGACTGATATCTCTTCCTCTTGAATTTTTCCCTTGACCAGTGTATAAGACCTTTTTTAAATCTTACTCCATAATTCTTCTGGGGCTGGGACATGCACAGTGTAAGTTTCTTCTTTGGGGCATAGCAGTGAAGTTATTTTTCTCTCAGCGCTATTCTGAGACCAGCCAGTGCCCTAACCTGGACTGAAGGCCTGGGAGGGCTGCAGCATTCTCCTGTGGTCACAGCTGCCCCTTGGCTGCTTGTGCAGGGCTTACAGTCCTTTCGCGCTTACCTTTTACTGGCAATATGGAATGCCACCTTCACCCTGCCCCACTAGCGATTGAAGATGTAGTTTTCTTTGCTCTTTTCTCCAGGTTGCTTTTCTAACTCTCCATGCTGTTTAGTGTTCCTGTCCCTGCCTTACTGGTTTCCAGAGTTGTCCCTCAGCCACTCCCCTAAAAGTGTCATTTGTCCATGGGTTGGCCCAGTTTTCCTCCATGGTGCAGCCATGTGTAAGGCTTCTCCGCTTAACCTGACTGCCTCGTCACCCAAGTGCTGAGGATGGAGATCAGGCCTCCTGGGTGCTTGGTATGTGCTCTGCCACAGGGCGACATCCCCAGACTGACTAATTTCAAGGCTGACTGTGTACTGCCTTCAGTGCTCAGTGAAATTATTTTTCTTAGTGCTAAAAAGTCTAATTTTAAAAAAATGAACAAAATCTCCATCTATCTATGTCATTTTGAGGCTTTGAGCCTTGCCAGTTCAGGCTGGCCTTGAACTCATTTTGTAGCCCAGGTGAAGGCATTGGGGAGATAGCTTAGTGGCATAAGTGCCTGGTTGGCAGGTACAAGGTCCCAAGTTTGGTCCCCAGTCCCCAGGCTGGCCTCAAGCATGCGGTAATCCTCTTGTCGCAGCCTCCTAAATGTTGGAATTGTTGGCATATGCCACCATGCTCAGCTCCTTATTGTTTTAGTTAGACGGAAGGAAGACATTTTTTAACTAATTTGTTTTTAAATCACCAAATGTAATCTTTTGAAACTCAGTTTTCTTTGTGGTCATGTCATGGGTTCTAGGCAAGGAATCCCTGAGTCAGAATAGGATCTCGAATACATAGAAAAAGTTGGCTCTTGACAGTCATCTTAAGTATGCAGGATTTTGTTGCATAGAAAAGGACCAAAGGATTCATCTGCATAATATGTGTGCAGATACACCAAACCCAAACCTTGGGGTTCAACTGGTGGCTACTGGGTGTGAAGAACAAACACCTTATTTACCTCAAAGCTTAGGCCAAACGCCTCCCCATTCCTTAGTGGACCTTTGACAACTCCAGCAGTTCTGCTATTGCTTTCTGCTACTTTGGCATCTAGATGAGCTGAGAGCTTGTTCCCATTCACTCTAGTGCAGAGGAATTCCACGACACAATGGCAAATGTCACAAAAATGGCTGAACAGTGAGGCCCACCTTTAGTCCTAAGCAGCTCTGCCTCACTGAAAGTACCTGGGATTCATGTTTAGAAATGAGTCAGATTGAACAGCTGGCCCTAGGTCTAGAAGCTTTAGGATACTGCAGGGCCCATTCTCTGCCCTTGCTCATCAGACCAAGGCTTGTGATGGTATCAAGGGACCAGTCTCGAAGCTAGCATGGAATCTTGCCGTGGTTTCGCAGCAGCTTAGCTTCTGGGCCTGAGCATGTGCCGTGTAAGTCGCTTCTTTGGAGCATGGCAGTTGCTCTTAGACCAGCCAGTGCCCTAACCTGGACTGAAGCCCTGGGAGGACTGTAACATTCTCCTGTAGTCAGAGCTGGCCCTCAGCTGCTGTGTCACCTTAGTCCCGCTAACCTCACCCTCTCACTATAAAATAAGGGGCTCCTGCCTTCTGGTCTCTGGGAGCCTCTGTGAGGCTGAACTACAGGGTTCACCACCATCGCCTCTTCAAGAAAGGCCAGTTTCTGGAAGAAGCAGAGATAGAACCCGTACTTTCTGAGGAACCTACCCAAATCACAACTCAAATTTAATACTACCATGAGAAAGCTTGCACTCCCTGATACATGACAGAGAAGCAGAGGCCACTTAGGATTGATTACCAGAAGGCATCCAGTGGTGACTTTCTAGGGCTTTAAATTCGTGATTTCAATGTTGGGTTACCACAGATTTTGCTTTTAATATTAATTGGAGTCACCACAGCTGCTCAGAGAGACAGCTTGAATTTGCCACACAGCATGAGGGAAAGCTGGTGTTAAATTGCCTTTTTTTACATTTTTTTTTTACTTGCCTTTTGATTTGTATGTCTAAAAGCATTAAAAATATTCTCTAACCTGAACTGCTACATCTTTAGTTACTTGATTTTTCTTGTAGCTCTTTATAATTCTGATGGCCCAAGGCAATCTGCTGTGGTAAGATTAAATTTCTTAGACAGCATCCAAGCAGTTTTTGCTTTTCTTAAGATTGCTTTGAGAGACTCAACTTGGAGAATGTTAAGAGAAAAAGAAGGGTTCCTAATTGAAAGCTTAGGAATCTTGCCTTGCAAGGTGGGGTTAGAAGCCTTACATATAAGAGGAACGTATGAGACAAAAACTGAACAGAAAATCACAGATGAAGAATAAAATCAGGGGGAGATGGAAGTAGTTACGAGAGCAAACAGTAAACTGTCCTTTGCAGGCTCACCCATCATTCTGTTAAAGGGCTTAAAACAGCCCTTCTTGAGTGTTTCATGTAAAATGTTTAAAAGTAGAATTTAACAGATCCTTTTACCTCCTCCAGATAGGAACCAGTCACAACAGTCTCCACCTCCTGCTGCGTTTTTTTTTTTTGTTTGTTTTTGTTTTTGTTTTTTCTTTGACGTGGTTTTCAGATACAGAATCAAATGAGCTATACTGCTGACCATTCGCCATTGTTTTCTGGGTGACAGCCTATGCTGTAGTCAGGTTTGTTCACTCAGGCCCAAAGTGTGGAAATGAGACTGAATGATAGCCTCATTTTTCTGGTGTCATAGACATGACACATGGCATGTGGCCCACACTGAGGGGTCAATGATTAGGGATTTCAGGTTTCCTGTGAAGTTTGGAATCGAGGGTAGTGAACCATGAAGTGGTGTCCGTGACAGCAGAAGCTCCTCTCTTACATCTCAAATGACGCCAAGCAAAGCTGCAGAAATCACACAGGCAGGGGAAAAACAAAACAAAACAAAACACAGAAACAAAAACCAGGAACATCTGTCCTCTGAGATCACAGCCTCAGATAGTTGTCACAGGTGGTTTTTTCTGTTAAGCATCCACATCCATTTGTTAAGAAAGAGTGCATCCATTCTTACCTGAACAGGTGTAGCAACAATCTGAGATACAGAAGCCAGAACTCGGAAACCTGGAGCCAATCACATTAAGTGGCAGGAGATAAGTAGAGAAGGTAGCAGGTGCTGAAGGGATCAAGGGTTGCTTGGTCCCCAAATCTATTCAGTGTGGAAGTGCCAAAGAAGATTAAGGATCAAAGATGTTAAATTATAAAGACAGAGTTTTCCTTTTACTGAGACTCTTCCTTAATTAAAAGAATGATGAGATCCACATATCACGGTCCAGCTATGTATTAATAGCAACAATTGCAAAACAAATAAGATCCCATTACCAGCAACCACCTTGGAGGCAGACATAGCAACAAGTACAGAAGTTACCATTGACTGGCTAAGCTGAGTCTGCTAGTGACTTCGTTGGAAATGGACACATTAGGGACTTGGACACACAGAAAACAGACCAAGGAGAGAGATTTAACTGTCCCTAAGCCTCATTTCATGGTCCCCAAGAAAGTGATCAGTATACTGTATGTTTATAGCAGTATCAGCAATGGAAAGGTTTAGAGGTCCAGGAGCCCAGAGAACCAGCTGTTCTCCACATTGTCACTGCTTATCTGTCCTAGCATAAATCCCTTCCAAGTCCGCAATATTTAGAAACCTCCATTGGCTCTTCTTTGGCTGTAATATAAAGCCTTTCTTTGGCATGGCATCAAAACTCTTCACAATATGGGCTAGGCTTATTTCTGATTTCTAGTCATGTTCTATGTACAGTATATTATTTTTTGAAAAAAATATTTATTTTGTATAAAGTCTTGCTATGCAGCTCTGACTCACAGTGATTCTCCTGTCTCAGCCTCCCCATGCTGGGATTATAGACCTGCACCACCATGCCTGGCTGGCAGGGCACACTCAGGTTCTGGGGCTGGCATAGCACATGGTACTGGGGATCAAACCTGGTCCTTGCATTTTCCAGTCAGGAGCTTAGACAGCTGATCTATCTGCCCAGCCCATTATATAGTTTATACCTAAAGTCTTTTCATCAAAGCCAACATGAGCTCTGTATTCACTTAACCAGAGGACCCTAATTTTGGGGGCACAACTGATGGCTTTTGTGAAAGACGACTTTCCATGGTGAAAATGGGGAGGATTATTTGGGGCTGATTTAAAGAAGGATGCACAACCCTCAGTCCTACATACATGAAGTTCATGGTAGGGGGCCCTATTCCTAGCCTAGGATGATCTAATGTGGCTGCTCACATGACAGGACGTGGAGCGCAGGTTGTGCCGTGAGCACTGGGGAGCAGCTGCAAATACAGATGAAGCTTTGCTCGCAGCTAACCTCCTATTGTGGTCTGATTCCTAACAGCCTGTGGACTGTACTGATCTGTGGCCCAGGGTGTGGGAACTTCTTTACCAAGTAACTCTTCTTTCAGCCCCTGATAATTTTTCTAATGTCTGTCTCTGAATTTGTGTATTCTAGACATTTCATGAGAGTCATAATAGTTGTCTTCTATTGTGTGGCTTATTTCCTTAAGTATGTTTTGAAGGTTCCCTTTAGGTTAGTGGTGTAGTTCATTGGCATAACACTTGCTTAACCTGCACAAGGCCATTTTTAGTTGCTATCACCAAAAATTAAAAAAAAAAAAAACAAAAAAACAAAACAAAAAAAACCCACCCATCTGAATTATATCAGAAGACATTTTTTTTTTTTTTTTTTTTTTTTTTTTTTTTTTTTGTCAGATGTGGTGGTGTATATCTGTAATCCCAACACGTGGGGGGCTGAGGCAAAAGGATCACACTGAGTAAGAGGCCAGCTAGGACTACATAAGTGAGTTCAAGGGCAGTCTGAGCTGCTTAGCAAAACCCTGTCTTAAAAGAAAAAATAATCATTTCTTTTAGGACTGAATAATATTGGAATGTGAGCACATATCACATTTCATTTATGTGATGGTCTCTCAGTGGACATTGGAGATGCTTTGCCTTTGGGCTATTGTAAATAATGCTGCCATGAACACTGGTACAAACATCTGCTTGGATCTGTTTTCAGTTCTGATGGGTGTGTACAGCTAGTAGTGGAATTGCTAGGACATATATGGTAATTCTAGGTTTAAACCTTGAGAAGTTACTACAATACATTTGGGGGACTGCATCACTTTACATTTCCAATAAAATGTTTTCACATCCTTTCTAAAATATTATTTTGTTCTTTTGGACTATCAGACATTTGAGTGGTATATCTCACTGTGATTTTGAGTTACATTAGTCCCTAATGACTAGTGATGTTATATTTTAATGTGCTTATTGACGATTTGTTTTGTTGTTTTGAAGATGTGTAATCATTTGTTACTCAATTTTACACTGGGATCATTATTGTAAGAGTTCTTAGATACAGTATTTGAAAATATTTTCTTCCACTCTGTAGGTTGTATGACTGCATTCCTAAGTATCCTTTGACATGCAAAAGTTCCTCATTTTGATGAAGTCCAATTTATGTATTTTTCTTTTGTTACCTGTACTTTGGCATATACCCATGGGATTATTGCCAAATCCAATGTTAGGACTTGGGATTTCTCCAGGGTTTTACAATTTTATATCTTAAGTTTTTGTCTTTGATCTACTTTGGGTTAATTGTGCACATGGCCTACGATGAAGGTTCATTCCTTTACATGTATACCCAGGTCTTTTCCAGAGGTACTTAAACTATCTTTTTCTGATGGAATAGTCTTTGCATTCTGGTGAAAAATTAGTGATCATATATACGTGAGAATTTATTTCTGGGTTTGGAATTCTATGATATTTTTCTATGTCTGTCTTTATCACAGTGCTATGTTGTTCAAATTATTAAAGCTATCAAGTTGTCAGTGTGAGTCCTTCAACTTCATTTCTCAACAGAGACCCCTTTCTATTCCCTATTTGTTAGATTTTTCCATTCCTGCCTCCCCAATGCTGTTGGAATACTAAATGTGTAACTCTTAAGGAAATACTGAAATCTAAATAATACTAAATCTTCCATTCATGAACATGGGATTAATTTCCATTTTAAGGTTTTTAAAATTCATTTTAATGAGAAAAAATGATAAAATAGCAATGAAAAAGTTTCAAAACAAGTTAGTAGGATGGTTACAATTAATACTATGCATATTGTTTTCCTTGTAGTTACTCACATGAAAAGGTGTAAAGCTGGTATCTTGTCTAAACAATATTACTAACTTTTATTCTCAGTGAACTAAGGCAAAATAGCTATATATATTTATCCTATATATATATATATATATACCCTTGTGTATATATAGATATAGATATATTTCTTTTGAAAGTTTCTAGTGCTAGGAGAAAATATCATACCATGTCTTATAAGTAGATTGTAAGTCAGAGATATAGTATGAATCATAAAACAAAAAGTATAATTAAACAATATTCAGAAAATTAATTAAATATTAATTAAAATTAAATATTTGAAAACAATACTCTAAAATTCAAATCAAATCACCATTCCAACTCAGAGGCCAGAATGTTGTATATCATATGTATGAATCCACAATCAATTCAGAGTACTCGCATAATATATGAATAGGTGAATATATACAAAGATATCAACTAAGAAAAAGTTTCCATGGTAGTAAAGAATTACTAGGAGTAAAACATAAAATACTGGAATTGCAAATATATGACCAGAACTTCTAACATTTTGGGGATAGGATATCACACAAAGTTCTAGTATGTCGTGTACATGGGCAGTGTCCATGATGCTTACTGGTGACCAGGTGTTACTTGTGAGACTGAGCTACTGCTATTTCCTTGATGTCCACCCTGTAGACCAAGACAGAATCATGACCCATAGCGTGCAGGAGAAGTCCATTTGTAGAATATGCTGATGGACATATTCTGCTGCTGTATACAAAATAGTTGAAAGACTGCTTGTGTATATACCTCCTTTTCTCCTGTGTTTAATTATTTGCCCTACTTTGTGGGTTCTTTCCATTCCCCTTCATGGAGTTGTGGTCATTTTGATCCTTCTCTAGAATATCTTTTAGTAAACTATGCTGGGTTGGCTTTGTCACCCTGAAATTCTCTAGTTGTTCTTTGTCCTGGAAGTATTTCACTTCTTCATTGAACTTGAAAGTTTTGCAGGATATAGCAGTCTGGGCTGGAATTTGTTTTCTTGCAAGACTTGAAGTACTTTGATCCATGCTCTTCTTGACTTGATTGTTTGTAAAGAGAAATCTGCCCTTATTCTAATGGGTTTTCCTTTAAATGTGATGTTTCTTTTCTCTAGCAGCTTTTAGTATGCTGTTCCTATGCTGAATTTCTGGGATTTTGATTATTACATGTCTGAGTGTGGTTTTAATTGGGTTGACGTTATTTGGAGTTCTATATGCTTCAGTTACTGAATGTCAAATTGTTTCTCCATATTTGGGAAGTTTTCTGCTATTACTTCTTCCCATATTCTTTTTATATCATTTGTACAGACACTTTATTTCTTACTGATGCCTATTAGTTTTACATTGTTCATCTTTGCATGGTCTTGAAGATGTTGAATTACTTTTTCTTGCATCCTAGTTGTTATTAAGAGATCTTTTCTTACCTCTTCACTAGCTCCAATGTTGTCTCTAAGGTCTAAAAATCTATTTTCTCTTTCATTGAAATGGTTTTGCCAGCTTGTTATTGAGGTTTTAAGTTCCTATATAGCACTTTGAGTCTGCTTCATACATTCTGTCACTTTCCTTTATTGGTAATTCAAGGATTCCATCATTTTTCTATTCTCTATTTTTTTAAAAATCATTGTCCTTAGAAGCACTTAGTACTTCTTTTATTATAGGTAGTATTTATTTTTTTACTTCAGAAATTATTTCTGATCTGATTTCCTCTATGCCTTTCTGCAGTTGTTTCTTTACTTCAAATGCTCTTATTTCAGAGATTTCTGGTGTGTGATTTCCAATTTCTTCTATGCTATTGTCTCCTATATTTGCTCTAGGTGGGCTTGGGGCCTTAGAATGCATTTTGCTCCTTTCCTCTGTCATTTTGTATAGGCCTGCCTTCTGACTTTTGGTTTAGAGCTTTGGTAGTGTTATTACCTTAGCACCAGGTCAAGATCTACCAAGCTCAAAGTCATCCAGGGGGATGTGACTTGGGTCTGGCTTCTGAGTTCCACTTCTTCCTGTTGTAGTCCTTGGAGGCAAACCTACCATGCTACTATGGCAAGTTGTTCTGCTCCTGGATCAGCTGGGTGGGTCTTGTCTCTAGTCTCTCTGCAGGGAGTTCTGCAGTAGTTTTCCACACTGAGTGTGCTGGGCCTGGTTGTTAGGTTGAATGAGTTCTAGGTGGGTCCAGGGAGGTCTCACTCATGTGCTAGGCCTGGCTGCTGGATCGAATGAGTTTCAAGTTGCCCCAGGGTGGTTTTACTCACACACTAGGCCTGTGCCTGGTTGCTGGTCAAATAAGTTTCAAGCCAGCCCAGGGAGGTTTCACTCACACACAGGGCTTGGTGGCTGGTTCCAGTGAATTTCTGGTTGGCCCAAGGAG
Source organism: Myocastor coypus (assembly GCA_004027025.1). NCBI lineage: Eukaryota > Metazoa > Chordata > Mammalia > Rodentia > Myocastoridae > Myocastor > Myocastor coypus. Next base: position 4,590 of record PVJA010003942.1, on the reverse strand, counting down.
GTCTCACTCATGTGCCAGACCTGGGCCTGGTTGTTGGGTTGAATGTGTTTCAGGTGGGCCCAGGGAGGTCCCACTCACATGCAGGGCCTGGTTGCTGGGTTGAATGCCTGGTTGCTGGGTTGAATGCCTGGTTGCTGGGTTGAATGCCTGGTTGCTGGGTTGAATGCCTGGTTGCTGGGTTGAATGCCTGGTTGCTGGGTTGAATGCCTGGTTGCTGGGTTGAATGCCTGGTTGCTGGGTTGAATGCCTGGTTGCTGGGTTGAATTTAAGATATTTTATTTTATTTTTATTTTTATTTTTTTTTGTGTGGGACCAGGGTTCGAACTCAGGACCTTGCACTTGCCCAGCAGGCACTTGTGCCTCGGAGCTATCTCTCCAGCCCCTATGAATTTAAGATATTTTAAATATTTTTCAGCAATATTTTTTATATTTTTAAAACTTTTTTATTGTTTAGTTTTTCAATACACAGGATTTCTAACCTCATTAGATTTAAAATGTTTTAGATTCTATTATAAATGGGGTTACATTATCAATTTTGTTTTTGAGGCGTTCATTACTTATGTATAGAAACAATTTCAAATTTTGTTTCTATGCTCTACAACTTTGCAGAATGAATTGCTTTATTCATTTCTTTGGGATTCTTGGTACATAGGATCAGGATTCTCCATACATAAGATCATGTCATCTGCAAATATAGTTGAACCTCTTCCTAATTTGGATGCATCTTACTTCGTACCACTATAATAGCCCTCACTATAACTTGCAGCACAATCCTGATTAGCAGTGATATGCAAAGGGGATTTTGTTTGGTTCTTGTTGGGGTAGGCTTTCAACCACTCAACAGGAAGAAAGATAGCAGCTGTGGGATTTTCATGAACACTCTTTTTCACATTGGGAAATTTCTCCTTTCACTTCTTATAACACTTTTTTCATGAAGGAGGATTTAATAAAGTGTTTTCTGTCCATTCCATAGCTGTATATTTTTCCCTTCCCACTTTTGTTCCTTTAGTGATATAGCACAATGATTTTATATTGAACCACCCCTGAAGTCCTAGGATAAAACTCACTTGGTCATCATAAATATAAATAATCCTTTCCACATGTTGCCAGATTCAATTTGGCAATATCTTGATAATTTGGCAAGCACTTTTGGCTTCTGGTTTTCCTTTCTTGTGATGTCCTTATCTATCCATATCAGGGTAATGCTGACCATACAGCATTAGTTGGAACTGTTTATTTTCAGTCTTTTGGAAAGAGCTTGAGAAGATGAGCATTACTTCATTTGGTAGAATTCACCGCTCCGCTCTTTGGTCTATAACTTTTTTCAGGAGTGGGATTTTTCTTTATTAGCAGGGGATGTCTCATATTTAAGGGAAAAAAGGAATTTTTTAAGGAAACAAAGACATTAACTTACGGGAGGTCAAGCTCCTCAAGAGAATTCCCCCAGGGACCTTCATTTATATACCTAGTTGAAGGTTAAGCTTCATTCAGAAGACCTGTTTAGTCACTTCAAATCCAGGAAGGTAAAGATATACAGTATGAATTCTATTCATAAAGTAGCATCAGTATTATTTTGAAGGTTGATAGTGTCACCAGTGTCACCCCAAGTGGAAAGCTATACTTTGAGAGACTGTATTTAAAAGTAAGCTGTTGTCTGTAATTGGGAGTCACTGCATATATGCATGCTACGTGGATGAAATGCTGTAGTTCACAGATGGGGCCCAAAGTACGAAACACTGCTAGTAAACAAGCTTTACGTTAAACAAGCTTTAGATAACAAATTTTACTGTTCTGTATGGAAACTGGAGGTAAACACAGAAGCTAAAACTCTGGGCCTGGGAACCTGTTTGGGATAATGTACATAGTTATGATTAATTAGGCAGACTAGATAAACTCAGGAGCTACAAGTCCCAGTTTTGAAGGCATTTCTGGCCTCCCTATTTTCCCTTACTTTGAGCCAAGTTGCCCTGCTGTGTTTTTCCTCCTGGGGATTTGCCCCATTAGTTCCTCTAAGTGTACACAGATGCCCACTAACTAGAAAGACTGGAAGAGAACAAGTGCAACCCATTGCTTTGACTTCTACATAGTTGGGAGATGGTGGGTACAGAATGTGAAGAAACAGTGCTGGGAAGACAGAGGTGACAGAAAATGAAAGAATAAAAGCACCAAGAGAATAACAGCATCCTTAATTCCTTTAGTTTCCTCATGGCAGGGCTGGGGAGGGTGGGTTCTGGGCCTATAAATCTTGTTCCTTTCATCTTTGGCTATGGAAGCCTCCTTGGTGACCATATATATATATATATATATATATATATATATATATATATATATATATATATATATATATATATATATATATATATATATATATATATGGTCGATACAGGGTCTCACTATGCAGCTAAGACTTTTGTAGTGATCCTGTTTTCCACCTCCAACCCACCCCTGGGGGTTGGTGTGGCATGTGGTGCCAGGGATTGAACCCTCTGACTTGTCTAAGCAGGTGCTTAGTCCACTGAGCTGTCTCGCCGGCCCTCTTTTAGTGTATTTGTTGGGGTAAGATTCTGCTTCCCTTGAGGCATAAATCTTTTGATTCCATACATGGTTCAGTTGGGTGGCCATGTGTAGATATTAGAATTTAAAACAGCTAACTATAAAACTAGGCTTCATCTTTAAATTATTAAAGTCATCATGAAATGGAAGGGATGAGTCCTTTATATATGTGATCTCACTTCATTTCCCAACGATTTGCCGAAGAAATCCTGTCCTTATTTTATAGATAAGGCTCAAAAAGGGAAAATGGCCTGGATGGAATTTAAACCAAAGTTTTGTTGATGCTAAATATCTCTTGTATCTTCCCAGTGTTACTAGCCCCAGATTTATATTGGTAAAATTCGGACCTGAGTTAAATTTGTTCATATCCTTAACTTCTTTACAGTTTCAACAACCTAAGAATCAAACTTTATGATACTTACCAAAGAAGTGCTATTGACAAGCTACCTTTCAGGGGAAAATGCATAAGAAGTGATGGGGCCCCATGACGACATGACTGACATCAGTCCTCCAAATCTGGCTGTGCCATAGGCAGAAGCTCTCAAACTTACCTGACTAATGGCACTCCTTGTGCAAAGAAACGGCTAACCACTGTTCATTAACTACAGGTCCTAACAATTAAATTAATATTTGTGCCCTAATATAAGAACTATTTAAGAAAAAGACATACGTATCTTGGAACAGAAGTATTTATTTCGTATTCAACTTAACCAGTCATTAGTGGCATGTATACCATGGTTGGGCACTGTGCCACTCCAAACCTTGGAAGATAATCACCAGGCTTATTTCTTGTTCCACATTGCTTTGCATTTGATATTTGCTTTTTACCATGGCAACTACCAAAAACTTCATTTTATAAAGGTAAGGAGTTCAGAAAAATGGTGCACAAATGTTGGAATCCGGACTGTTACTTGGAGCTAGTAGTTGTGTGACATCTGACAGGGACTGATGTTTCCTTCAAAATTTAAAATATTCCAGATGACTCCTGTGTGTACTGTAGCATTCGGGGTGCCTGGGGCCCAGGCATACCTTTTATGTAGGCAGATTCATTTTTATTGTCTATATTTTATACCACATGACTCTTTGATAGACATAGTGAAATGGCTTCTGCATCTAGTATTTTGTCGTTATAGCAAAACTTGTTTTTCTCTTTTCTCCCCTGCTTACTCTCATGCCTCCCTCCTTCCCTCCTTTCCTTTCTGTTTTGTCATGACAAAACTTCTTGAACCTTTATTCATAACTTGAATTCTCCAACCAGAACATTTCATAACGGATACTGAAGCTTCAACCTGGAGTGAAGTCAACACATGAAGTCAGTACATGCTTTAACTGAAGTGCTTACAGAAATCTGATGCTGAGACACACTTTACCAGCTGCAAAGTTTTTAGCAAAGAATTCACTGCATTCTCAAATGGAGTGTTTTGCATTTGGTGTAGCAGGGACAAGAAGCAAGGGAGGAATGAAGGGGAAAAGAATACCTGACTCATTTATTTAAAATGTTTATCAAGCATCACATCCATCATGGAGCAAGACCATAAAGAGCGGGGTCCTCCAGAACCCAGGCATCTACATGGTTAACCTCCGCTACCTATCTGTGAACGGAGATCAGCTGAGGCCAAGCACAGGCTGAGGGTGCACAATGCAGGAGCTCAGGTGTGGAGGCAAGCTGCATTCAGGTTCTGCTCATAGCTCCAAGACTCCTGTGCAAGCTCATCCTGTGAGTCTGGTATTTTTCCTTATTTAAATGGGAATACTATCCACCCCAAGCTGCCTCTTCAGGCCTGACTAGCACGTGTGCAGTGCACACTACACATCAAGTACTTTAAAGCAGTGGAATTAATGGCTTATTATTAAAATTTCCAGCAGATAATTTGTTGAATATAAAAGGCACACAAGAAAACAGCAAAGAGTATGGCAGAGTTGATGTTAGCAGCTGGCAGAATATGGGCTGGCATAGCCACTTCAAAAAGCCATGTGGGCCAAGCAATGGCCGTGACTCGTCCCGAAGGCTAACACTAACAACAGTTCTACAAAGTA